>DWDU01000309.1:0-20280 GCA_018245575.1 Jemadia suekentonmiller | reverse complement strand
GTTAATTTTTCGTAAATGCTTTGCGCTTGCTCACCGTGGAAGTCACGCGTCCTTACACTCCGTGAGCGTGAACAACAAACACATACAAGTATCATTGATTGCTTTCAGTTAATCTTTTGGCGGGTGTCGTTTTATATCGACTTGTTTCCCATGATAAAATATTATTGTCCAATTACAACGTGAACTATCGTTCTAAGCAATATCTTATTATACAATACAATACGTAACATCACGCCTGTAATCCCCGAAGAGGTAGGCAGAGGAGTGTAGAACACTCCTACGTTAAATTTAATATCTATTTATATTATAATTTAATATTATATTTAATATCTTATTAAATTTCGTTTAATTTTTTGCACTAGCAATCCCTTTTGTATCTTCAGGTCTCTGGAATTTTTGGTGAGCATTATACATAGATTTTAAACAAGTTGCTCTATATATATATAATATAGTTTATTGTACCTTGCTCCATCTATAAAAGTTAGTGCTACTTAATTGTTCCAACAGTAAATAAAATTGTCGTGCTTTTGTTACATAATATTATTACAAAAATGTCACAAAGTAAAATTATTCGCTAGAGTCGCTTGTTAAACGAAAAAGTTTTGCGTTTTACGTCATAAAAGCGATTGGGCTGCCAAAATAACTTACGAAATTAGAGCGGGTAGACACTTGTCGACAACTTTGCGATCACGCGACCATTGTTGTAGGAGTGAACAACTTAAATGAAGTCTACGTGTCCACGGGATGTGAGCTAACGGGATCAAATTATTACATACATACATATCTTCACGCCAGGTACTCACGGGGTAGACAGAGTGCACCGAGTGCCAAATATTACAGACCTGCCGCGCTTCATCTACATTCATCACTCTGTTTCGGAGACTTCTGACTCCCCCGTAAACCGCTAGCTGGCCTATTTGATTAAGATAGGTGAGTCTTGGCCTCCCTCGACACCTGCGCTCATCGACCTTAATAAAATCAAATTGTTAATAATAATGAGTATATAATGTTTGGTAGCGCAATGGAAACACCACATCGTAGTGTCGTCGGTTGCTCGCACGAACCGTCCCTTCGATTCGTGTGTCGCTATATGAAGCACCCACCTATTTTTTATTCAGCTCGGGTGCCACCCGAAAGGGTTATCTATGTCTAGATAAAACAAGGAGATAAGACGACGTTATATACATAACCAAATAGTTCCTATGTATGTTTTAAATTATGTTAAATTCAGCTGCATGGAGCTCGTTTCATGCGTAGGTGTTTGGGTTTAATTAGGTTTACCTCTTTTACATTTTAAAACCTTTGGAGAGTTTTAATGTAGGTCTCAATAGAACTGGAACTTTCCTTGCGATAACTTACAGCAACATCAAAACTAGAAAGTTTACAATTTTTATGTCAATGTTTGAAGAGGGATGTGATTAACTGCGTTACATACATACCTATATATGAATGTAGTATATTATTTGTGTGGCGGCCATAGCACAGGCTTTGCCTATATTATTTATTTATTTAACCGATGTCAACGATACATAAATAAAGAAACTCATCATAATAAACGACCCTTTCATTGTTCTATGTAGGGTTCTATTTATAATGAAAACATTTGTGGCCAGTCTAATTGACACTTATGGTCCTATGCACACAACCCTATTCGAGACTAGTTGATGTTAAAGCCGCAACGGCCACCTATGATTACTATGACCTCTATTACAACTCGTTTGCTAAATTCCTAGTGTCATCATACTAACATCACATAAACATCTACATACAACACCATCTCATTTTTACCCCATAAATCGTACTTTCCTCTCATTTTGAAATACAACATTTTTCTAATTTAGATTTTCTAGTAGTGCCTCGGAGTCTGGGTATGTGCCCGCTGTATGGCAATAGGCTCATCACTTTTGCATAGTGGGTCGTATGGGTAGCTGGTGAATCGTGGGCGAGTACTAATTTCATATATTTATTTATCTCTTTTATTACCAATGCTCAACTGAATTCCTTACCAATTAACGTGATTGTAAAAAATGTTGTAGGCAGTAAAGTTACAAGTACACACAGACAAAAAAAATGAGCGAATGAAAATTATTTATTTTGTTAAACATAAAGTTACGTTATTAAATGTATTGAAATGATCATAAAAGTATTTTGTGTACATAAAAAAACTTTTCGAGTTATCTGAAATTTCCAATCAGTGATTGATGGTGATATGTTTATGGTACCAATTCCAAAATTTGCACCGAGCCATAAATACCATAGGTGTAATAAACCAAACTCGTTCATTATTGGTGCGGAGAATGAGTCGTTCATTCATTTGTTTTATTAGTTCAAAGACCTCCTGACTCAAGTAACGAAGTGAATGATGATTTACACTGAGACACTCGTTTGTGTTTACGATACTTTACGAAACGAACGAAATTACTTAAATTTTATTATGTGTTTATTACATACATACTTTTTTCTCCTTTGGAATTTCTTAATCATTGGATAACGAAAGAATTTTTCAGTTGGTTTTGGAAGCGGTCGAACGCAAGTGAGTAATAAGGTGTGTGCACACTATTAGTCAAATTGTTATGTTACTCAGTCTTCCTACTTACCAGCATTATTTGAACAATATGTTATATAATTACTGCAGGAAGCTTAATTAAAATAAGTATAAATGAGCCTGGAATCCTGATAATTTGGCACCATAGCGCGTTACATCAGAACGTGTGAAACAGGGGGCACGTGTCAATAGTCATATACAATATAATGATCATTATTTTCTAATATCATTTCTAAAGAGCGTCATCGCGTCCTGTCCACACTTGCCGTATTAAGCGGATTCCAGCGTCTGCCTGCAATCTTCTGCACCTGAATTTTATTTACAATGCGAGCGCCTTTCAATACTTAAATTACTAAGGACAAACTCACATTCAATTCAATAAAGTAATATGCCATGTTACAGTCGTATTTTGTAAATTCGATGAGGTATATGTAAGTTAGGTGAAAATAAATCTCGCATCCGAGTCTATAAAGTCTTCTAATATTTTAGAGGTGGTCGTAATTCACTTGAAATATTCAATAAACATATACTCGTATATCCTTTTGCGAATATTATTTTGTATTAACTTGTTTAGATTAATGGAGATTTCATTTGATTAGTTGTGATTGAGATGCAATTTCTGTTTTGCATTAGACAAATTTAAGTACATTTCAAAATTACTAACTTTTCTTCCTACCATCATTCGCATCGAAGTTCCTGTCGTAGCCTGAAAGAGACCTTGATTCAGCACCAAACTCACGACACACGGTCTGTAAAAAGGAAAGAAGAAAGAAGTTATTCGTGATAAATATCTCCCTACGAGGGTTCATGGTACAATAAACTACAAAAACAGTTTACTGTGCACTACATAACAGGGAATCATAATATGGGAAGCGCAAGAAAATAGGGTAGTAACAATAATAGGTGGTGTTATCGCTAACAGTGCGATCTCGCCCAGACAACCTTATTTTAGGGACCATATTATGAATGAAAAGGGCCAAAGTGTGCGTAACCTACATTTAATGTCTATACGAAGTTCCTATTTAAAAGAACCCGTGGACCAGTAGTGGATGAAATTTTACCGTAATGGTTACATTTATGGAAACGTTAAGTTATTGACGTTCTCATGTCAAAGAGTATGAATTTATAAATACTGAATTATTATAGTTAATTACGAATAATGAATTGTAAATTGTAGTCAAACTACATATAATGATGCAAGTTAAGTCTTGACATTTTAGTTTTAGTGGTTAATAGATACTACTGAGCCAAGATCTATCCTGATTTAATATCTGATTTTCTGTAGCGTCTACTCTACTACGGACTGATTTAGTTAGGGTTAGACTAAGGTTGCTCGCGTTTGTCGGGAAAGTAGTCTGAACGAACAGTTCTCGTGGCTTACCCATAATGCCGGAGTGGCACACCGTGGTGGTTTTAGTCGGTACGAGGCCGACATAACCCAACCGGCTCTCTCGAGCTGTTGGTTATCCATGAGAATTTCCCCACGTAAAAAGGGTTTCTCGCGTTGATAACTACATTTTGTAGACATAGCGAAAATGATTTTTTGGACCAGCTATTGTGTAGGCAGCAATTGCAAGTGGGCCCTACTGCTCATGGATTTTTGCAACAGAACTGAAATGGAACTGTAGCGGTATAATTGCGTTACTGTTAAATGTTTAGTGATTATTTCAACACATGATTGTATATGTTCCGGCTTCACTCATATACTTGTTTACCATATACGTGGGACGTAAACGTAATTGGTGAATCTCTGGGAATGTAATATATTTCTCTGCCTATCTCTTCGGGGATTATAGGCGTGATATTACGCTATCCTCTAGTTTTGAGATTAGGTACGTGTCCAACAGTGGAAGGAAAAGATCTTTATGATAATGACAAGTAAGGTACTTGAGCCTAGCTTGAAAGAATCTATAGATGAAAAGCGACCCAATTCTAACAAGACCGTGGAAACCTGTAAACACAAAATATCAATGTGTATGAACATTTGTAAGATGACGTTCAAGTTGTTTTATATTATACATTTGAGTGGCAGCCCTAGCAATGAGTAAATGGAATGCACTTTGCAAGCATGATTCTTTTAAAATGCGGCGTTACGGCTACCGACTGAACAGTAAGTACTACTAAGAAATGTTATAGATTCATATTGAACTTGTATTTTTACATTTGACACTTACTGAAATATTATGAGCAAGTTATAAAGCTAAGATTTATTTCATTCTGTCCATAACGGTTTTGTGGTTTTCGTTATTTATAACATAGATTTCTTTAAATACCAACAGTGGATGACAAATCGCTGTGCAAGGGCACATCTAAATCTAAGGAGATTTTCCATCGCCTTCAGTGCTCGTATTAATTTGGCGTGCGTAAACATTCTTCGGAGTTGCTTAAATTTAATATATTGTCTCGTATAAATCGTCACTTCTGTACGTAAATAAAATAAATGAAAGTGAAACTGCGTTTATGACGTATAGTTATTTGAGTTCGAAATGCTTACACGTGCTATTTTAAATTTATTTTATTGGACATAAAAGAATATGTATATTTTTATGTCCTTGATTCTATAGATGTAGCAACGTAAACTATACGATAATGTGGACGTGAACAAACTCCTCTATCATGCAATGCTTGTTTTCATGGAATAAGAATAACTTAAGTGTCCTTTAAAGTGGGTAATCGCACAATATTCCTACTTAACGAATGACAGCGTGACTATTGACAATATGGAAGCACTATAACCTGTAAAGAGATAAAATCTTGAATAATTTACAGTTTAAATTTCCAGAAATTTCTTACCGTCACTGAACGTTGACTGGCAGAGAATGCCACCAGACATTAAATCCGCCTTTTGTTCAGTGTAGGTACCTGGTTTTAGGTGTTGCGATAAAGAATAAATAAATAACGAATTGCAGTGTATAACAATGATGCACTAACGAAAATTACCGAGTAGATCGCAGTGGCAGCAATATTGATATTGGCTGGAAATCGCAGTAACATGGCATGCAGGTACTCATGTGGACGTCATATCCATAAGAAAGTTTAAAACGAAAGTTATACGAAATTTAAAATTGGAACATTGTACACGTTTAATATATTACTTATTTCTTTCTAAATACCTATGGATAAAACAAACGTCAACATCAACAAGCATGTTAGCAAAATGGTTTACGTACACCATCGCTCGGAGACCGACACCATCGCTCAATTTATGTGACGGGACAAAATCTGTTGTAGCTGATATTTTTTTATTCACACGTTAAGATTTCTATTATATCTAAAAGGATTATTTTTTTATTATTAACCATGTCGTGTATTTAACACGTAATTAAATTTTCGGTGACGTAATTAAATTTTGAAAAGAATGACGAAGCAGATATACAATGCGAATGTTTATGGACGCAGCTGTCGAGGGAGGCCAAGACTCACCTACCTTGATCAAATAGGCCAGAGACTGGTTGATGGGGGATTCAGATGTCTCCGAAACTGGCGTGCATGTGTGAAGAGAGTGATGAATGTAGAAGAAGCGCGGCTGGTCTATAAGGATAGAGATATTTGGCATTCGGTGTTCTGCCTACCCCGTAAGGGACCTGGCGTGAGATATGTATGTATGTAATTAAATTTTGTTTATATTTCCTATGTTTTTTCCAGTTTTCTTTATGACCGATTCTTTATATTGCTGCGATACGTAACATAAATGATGGAGACCTCGGATAGATCTGAAGTAGTCGAGCTATTCCGAAAATAGTATACGTGATTTAAACCGGTACTTGTAATAAGTAATATTGATTCCAATGATTAATAAACGAATAAATAATTTTATTTATGCTACTCAATACGTTAAAGACAGAAAAAATTATAATTTTACATAATTAGGAATAGTGAGTTATTTTCATTTTAATATCATAATAATTATTTTTTATAAAAACAGTAAGCTAAATTTTAAAGCTATTTGAAAGCTAAAGTTTAAAGTTAAAGCCTTTGCATGGGTATACATAATGTCTTTATTAAATATATTTATATTTTAGTATACACTAATAAATACACAGTACTGACCAACAACGTAAAAAGTAATAACAAATTTGTATGCAACCATTTAAACATTTGTACGAAACGCCAAGAACATCCTCTTTACTGCTTTGACATTGACAAACACGGGAGCGCGCGAATCTTGGAATTGCTCAATTTATTCCCGTGACGACACGCAGCCGCGACACGCCATTAGGAATATTATTGTAAGTATCGGGACGTTTGGCCAATCGTCGGCAAACAGACCACAATTAATATTTGTTGAATTGCTCTTCACCCGTGACAGGTACCTTCATGGACACAAGTTGCTTTGTCAATTATTACATAGTTTTAAGTGGTGAGTAGTATTTATACTACTTACTTACTTACTGTGTAATACTTACTTTATTACACTCAACTATTACGCGTGGGAGTGTTTTACATTCCTCTGAGTACCTCTTTCGGGGATTACAGGCGTGATGTTATGTATTACACTGAACGAGATTTTCAATTAGTTCTAGCTATTGGAGGATTTGTTGTATTAAACCGAAATAATTACACCACAGCATGTTGGCCTACAAATTTAAGACTCAAATTGCAGTTTCATGGGTATTAGGTAGAATGGTTGGGGGTTTAATGATGGAGGTGCTGGACGTTAACGTAATTCATATATTACTTCATGATTTACATATACTCAAAGGTAAATCGTCATGTACTCTCTTTTTAAACTTTTAAAACTTCATTACTTTTATTAATACCGGTTGCCTTTTGCTATTGTTGACGGTACTTCAAAAAATATATCATAATAACGGAAAGGAAAATACAATGGAAGCTTATAAGAAAACGTAAGATTATGATCGAAATTCTTGTCGATGCAGACTTCCGTTTCCCACATGAAGAGAGACGTTTATTTTAGTTGGAAAGCACATTATTAAGATAATAAATATTTCATACAATATGAATTATCCATATTTCCTCAGATCGCTATCGAGCGCGACTGTACATGTGATGAATTGGCGTATAGCCAAGTCTTTGATGTCCGACACTAATCTAGCTCGCCCAAATAGGATGAACAGTGTCGCAATTTCGTGGAATTTTCTACGCGACTGTACTTGAGTGAATGTCACGACAAACTTTGCTTTAACACTGAGCGAGTGTAGGATTGTTTTGAGATAATCGACCCAGGTACTAGAGCACATGGAATTTATAATTTCCAAGGTTTGACTGTGAACACAAAAATCCACGTAACAAGTTCGTGGGAAGAAAACGCGTAAAAGTTACGCATTTTACTCTTAACGAAACATTAGGCATGGTTTTTAAATTACTTACGTCCACACGTCCTACAAAACAGAATGAAACTGTATGGTGAGAAAAAACTAGTAGTTAACTGTTGCTTATAGGTAACTAGAGCATGGTTTGACGTCATGGATTAAACCCTATGACGTCGTTGCGAGTAAATTGCGCTTAAATCGAATGCATTAACTCTTAGTAGGTTAAATGCACTTAATAGCACGTCTCCTTATTAATTGTTCACTGTTCTTGTTTTATACTGGTTTACTGCTTCTTATAAAATTTAAAATACAAGAAAATGTTATGAAGGCGCATATACAAACGTTTTTAATGTTATGTTCTTAAAGTTAAACATTTTAACATAAAATAACATTCAGTGTAATAATGAATGATAATTTCGTGAAGAAATCGGTACACATTAGATTTCTATATAATGTTCAAGCGGTACTTTGCTAGCTTGGGCGGACTGACCAGAGTCGTTCTCACTCTTAGAGGAGATTGGTGTAGGTAAACTAGAGAAACTATAATTGTGTTGTGTGATTATAAGATGATGATATTGATGATGATGATAATGATGATGATGATGATAATGGTGACGATGATTATACTTAGAACAATAAATGTTGTGACTAGTTTTTCCCCTGAATTCTTTAACAAATTTAATAAAAGGTCTTCTTATATCGTCGTTATCATCAACAGCCTGTCTCAGTTTGGCTATATATAGGCCGCCATCATGTTTTGTCCTCATCTTAGACAGACAAAACTTGCTTTGTAGAAATATGAGAATGTATTTGAACTATATAAAAGTTACATAATTACACTGCGTTTTTTATATTTAGGATAGCAAACTAGCAGCTTTGGAGCCGAGCCCCCTATCTTGCCTTCCTTGCAAAGGCAGAGGCCAGAGCGTTCCGGGAATACCTGAGAAGGTAGCTCATTCCACATTTTAAGACTTATTACACAAGAAACTTCGTGTACTCATCACTACAGTTAAGTTCATCTATTGAAGACAATTCTCTACTTTTATGCTATGTCTAAGATAATTCCTCGGACCTATAAGCAAATCTACGAGCAGTGTGTCAATCTCGTTAGATGATTCTGATAATATTATACACTAGTTCCAAGTAGTTACCGTGTTTTCTAAAGAAACGCATACGTAGGAAGCTTGACCAATAGCCTTCATCTGATAAAAGGCGGGCCGTAGATTGAACTTCAATTCCATTATAACATACAGAAATCAACCTGGTACTTGCGAGGAATGCGCCACCCAAATTCGGCCACCTATGGTCTTTTTTGACACCTGTTTTTTACATCTGCATCAAGATTACAGGAATATTGATTGCGAATAAGAGAGGTTAATCGAACACTTTTCACGCTAAACTGTCTTCAATTGGGAGTGAAGAGTGTGGAGGCATCTTCACCCAGAATGGTTTTGAAATCCCTTTTATATACTTTAGGCCTCTAAGGCAGGATGTAGTCGTTTCTGTGAGGGTCATGTTAATGTTGGCTATTTGCTCTATTTTCCTCTTGTACTTTATTACTTTTATATGTTTATTTAATTTGAGACAATTCTCCACCCGTTCGTAGTTATGTGACATGAATGCATAACAGCATATTACATAACGTGTCGTTTTTGCACCGGTGGGCGTTCAGTTTCATGAGGAACTTTTCAAAGTATTCAATAAAAACGTACTACGCTTTGGTCGCAATAATAACTTTTCTGTATAAAGACAAGTCTAAACCGAAAAGCTCGTAGTAAACACACCGTTGTGTACAATTATTAGCAATATCCAACCGCTTATACAATGTGCCAGTTAAGTACATACATTCTGCCAAATTATTTCATCGTATCATTTACTGAATATCTTAAACAAGTTATCTATATTGTTATATTATGTACCATACGCAACTATATCCATAATGTCATACTGCAATTATCGCGGTAGCTTAACCATACTTGCATGTGATACACCGTATAAAATAGTACACCGATACAGTTATGTAAACATATGTACATTCATCCAGTGTATCTGTACATGTCTAATGTATAAATTATACTCGTATATCCACATTTAACTCAGTAGCTATAAATGTACAGGCGTATTGTATACATTATGCCAGTATGTACATACTGCCTGATTGTGTACATTACGACCTTACTTTCAATTAGTATAATGAGTTATGTTTGTATATTCCATACTGGTATATTATTTATATGACGCCAGTATATTTGTATTGGCTTGACAAATGTAACTGCCACGGAACAACGAACTCAGCAGGACGCATTATAATAAAGGATACCGAAAAGCCGCTTAATTTTTAAAGTCAATTTAACTCATTCGCGGTTTCTAGTGACGACAAATTGGGGGGAATATTTATTTTATAGCACCATTCACCCTCGTTGTGTTCAGTGGGCCAAGATAGACGATTACTTTTAATGGTATGATGTACAAGACGAAGAATTGGTGTTCAAAAATATATTATGTACATTGTGTTAGCGACTTTAATGCGTTTACAACAGGGTTTAGGTTTCTTTGTCAGTATATTTAGTGTACGACGACGCGTCTTTTGTAGATGCCAAGAGGTTTCGAGTAGCTTAATATTACTGAAAACAGATCCAATAGCGAGAAATAAAGTGTACATAAACGAAATTATAGACGCATTAAGTCTTAATAACGTGTTTTATTCAAAACTATAGAGCAAGTATGAGTAAGGTTTTATGCGAAAGTTCTATTGAAAAATACACAATGCTCTTCATAAGCTCCTGTAAAGATCTGTGCGAAGTTTTGGAACGGTCATTGACGATAATCACCGTTGATTGCTCAGTCTTTTGCTCTCGCTTTTAATGTTGCTAAATGTCGCTTGGTGGTCATGGGCTCTAAAAAAATAGGAACACTTCATGACTCCTAAAAGTTATGAACCGCATTGTTTCTTTTTTATGCCTCCACAATTACTAGTATATACAATCGGTACATAGAGGACAAGACGGAATACTTTTTCCTCCCTAATAAAAACAGTTAAATATTGTAAAACAGTGCTCATAAGTTATAACGCACGTCATAACCACGCTGCTAGCGTGCTTATGTTATGGTTGAATAAGTTCAGTGTGTAATAAAAATAATGAATATATCATTCATGACTTACGTGTAGTATAAATATTCATGCAAAAGTTGCTTTTGCTACAAGTGTAATCCTGAAGAATGTTTTTCTCATGTCGTAACAGTTGCAATTCAGAATTACGATTCTATTTCTTATAGGCAACTATTGCATTGAACGAGTCTACAGGCATCTAGGCGTCTTACATTAGGCAGCAAATAATCAAAATCACGAATCACAAACAACTGGGAAACATTTAAAAACTAACAGAAACTTCGCATGGAATCATAAATATGAATAACAACTAGTTTAAACCTACAATTGCCTGACATTATATTACAAGATATATACATACACACATATATGTATATATTGTTATATTGTGTATCGTACCTCTCAAACACCGTACGTCACCGTCACGTGACGTCACACTATTCGTCGTCGTCGTAAACAAGGCAGGGCAATAAATTGGAAGTAAGCAAGTTTAAAACCAAAGTAACGAGCCGCCAAGCCGCTTTTACGAGTCACAAAGTGTTTGAGCGATGCTCCAAACCCTACCGAAATACAAATTGCTTGTTTGTATTTAACTGCTACTCATAATTCTTTCGTCTCCTTGCTAGTGTCTCTTGGCAAAGCGGTTGTTTTCCAGTAGGACATCCGGGGTTCAAATTTACAGCTAGACGGAACAAAGATTTCTTTAAAACGATTTAAAAATTGATTGATGAAGTAATATAAAGAAATTGTTTCTCGTAATAAACGACGTATTACAATTTTATCGCGCAGAACACTACAATACTTTAGTCTTTTTTTTTAAAGAAAAAAAAATCTTTACCTCTTAAATAAAGGAAGCGCTAATATTAATATAACTTTTAATTCATTCGTAGTTGTGACTGGTGACACTGTTGTCCAAATTTAAAGAAATACAAATCGACCGAGATTACGGGGTTGACAGTTTTGACATTGGGCGAATGTACGCATGAATTATAGTCACTAGCCAAAATTATTAATATTTTTTAATGTAGGTACAAATTATTTTTTGCAAAACCGCGGCTGACATTTTCGTGTCACTCCCCGTTACGTCTACGCACAACTTATTTTCGCTATTCCGAACTACTGTTTCGATATTCGGTTACGCGTGTTTCTGGTATCTTGTAATTTGTAAGCTAATTTGTTCTTAAAAATGGAATATTCCGTAGTTTGTGAACCCAATTTTTCGTGTCTGTTTTTTATCTTTTACTGTCGTCTATCGTTATGGATAAAATTCTACCAAAGATTACCAAGAGGGTGTCCACGGTAAAATATGGTACATGTATAACTTTTTTCACATCTTCTCTGCTTGTGTGATCATCAATATAGTAAAACATCATTTCTTTGATCTCTAGTCCATTATAGTATTACTCGTTTCATTCTGTAATTTCTGTCCTATTACAAAACCTCCCTGATATAAGCAGAGCTCGTAGTTCTGTGATCTGTAAAATTAAGTAATGTCGGATATTAGATCATTATCGTTAAACCACATAGAAGACCTTTGAGACTATTTAAAAATATCCAACAGACGTGTTGGCAACATGCGTACAACTTTTGCGATATGTACTAGAAAAACCTTAAGAAGTATGCTCCGGACGTCACGTGGTTGTTAGATAAATCCTCGTCTAGAAATTTGATAAAAACGTTGCAACCATCATTAAGACGCCGTCTGCTGCGCACATCCACGCCTATGCCCCAAAAGATCTACAATTTACTACCTGTAATCTCAGATTTCTTCCAATACTGTAGTTGAAATATAAATTCTGCGTTTTAGCATCATTAGACTGATGTTAGGTACAATTATAAAAGTATACTAACCATGTTATTCAGCACCAAAAGCGCATCCATTAGTAGCGTAATACCCTTCAAATGTTGACAGAAGGCGCTCTCGGCGGCAGAGATGTAAGAGGCTTTGCAGTTATTATATAACAGTGCAAAGAATATTACAGAGGAGAGTATATTCTCAAGTCTTTAATTAAACCTTGTTTTTTTATCAATATCTACATGTCTGTATTAAAAAGTGAACAGTTTTATTTGGATACACTGATATTCATGTAAGTTCTACGATGCCAACATCGTGGAATCGTAACTAATAGTTTTAATTTTATTATTAATCCAAATTATTAATAAAATTTAAACCTTTTATTTCACGTTAACCTTGTATCTTAAAAGTTAAAGCAAGCGTGCTACGATAGCGACATGTATGTACACCCACAGAAACACTCACACACCCACACGCAAAGTAGAAATAAATATGAACATACAGGTATATATGTTCACGCCTACACGCAAAGATACAAGTGCGGACAAGCACGAGCACTGCGGCACATAAATATAACACTACTATAATATAACAAAAATATGTTAATACTCTATTAACTAATAATATTTTTTTTTTTACGTTATGTTAATACTCTCTTAAAAATAGTTTTTTCAATCTGCCGCTCGATCTTACCTAGCAGTCAGTGGTACAAGTCATTAAATCACGGTAACGATCATTGAAAGCGGACATAAATTTTATTAGGCATTGATTTAGGTCGGTCCGTCGTACTACCAGCACATACATTTTAAGACAGTTTTATTATCTACCCTCTATCTGTTACGTTACAAAGCTATTATCGAGTAGACTTTGGATTAACTTACATATTTATATTTTTTTATATTAAAATTGTAGCTAACAAATGGCTGTAGAGAACGTCGCGGAAGAACCTGCAAACCGAAGAGTTCTGCACAATGTACCTAGTCTAGGCTTGTGAACTCCCAATCAGCATTCGGCCAATCAAGCAAACCAGGAGTACAGCTGTTATGTAGAGTGGTCCGCTAGTCCTGTTAGTTGCAAGCACGACTGTTGACCGTGATGTTACGTTTTTTTTTAAGTTAAAACTTAAAATAAAAGTTGGCATCACACCTGTAATCCCCGAACAGGTAGGCAGAGGAGTGTAGTACGTTTTACTAGTTACGTCCCAGTATCGAATATGGTGAGCTTATTGCCTTACACTGAATACATATGCAGACTCCGAACCACTACAAGGAAGTCTAAATTAGAAAAATTTAATAGTGTCCGACCCGGGATTTGAATCCAGGACGGTCGCACTTGTAACTAACACGATCAGCAAGGTAATAGAAAAAACATAATTCCTACATTACTGAATTTATTCGAATCCATTTTCTATGTGACAGCCGTATATTTGCCACAGAGTATATTTGCCAGCCTATATAAAACAAGCGATGACGCACAAACATTATTCGCAATAATAAATATATGTCCAACATTAACAATGTCAATGTAACAATGAACGTTTTGTTTTATTTAAATTGATGTCTTTTAGACACATATAACAGTTGTAGCTATGCGCTCTTCTTTGTTATATACATATAAAATGTATATAACAAATATGTATATATATATATATAATATAAATGTACATATGCCAAATATGACACTCTTCCACGCGTGCAATATCTTGAAAAAGGAGTACGAGGGTTTCTCTTTACGTATTAATATAGATATCGGACAGTATATTTGTCGGGGCCGAGCGTGTGCGTCCAGCCGCGGCGACACAGCAACGCACTTAAGTGCCGTTGTTAACACGCGCATACGAGATCCGATGTATGTTATGTTATGTATTATCGATCAGATTATTATCGAATTTATTCGAATTATCTTACGGAAGTCCTCAATAAGGATGATTCCGTGCAATGTTTCTTTCTTCACAATTATTTATTACTGACAGTTTATTATGAGTTTATATTTAGTTTTAATTGAATGTTCGAAAATTGTTCGCGTTTGGAATTTTTCGCTGTGGTTTGATATTTTTTTATGTAATAAACTAATGTAACCAGCGAATTAACAGCATACTATGCAAGTGAAGTTAATTGAATGACAATGTCGTAAACCTAGCAAAGAAAACAAGTGAAATTTTTCCGCAGTAATATAACGACAGCTTGGTTTGTTTTTACTACGTCGCTGGAAAATTGTTGTATTAACATATACTATTAGGTACAACAGGTGCACAATAACTCTTCTTCGAATATATTAATCAAATAGGTTTTTAGCGTGATCTATAAAGTTTTGAAGGCAACATGAACGTCGTACGTCTTAAATAAATTACATTCACGCGAGCGCATATAGGGCGCACATACACATACACACAGATAGATATCTATACGCAGTTGCGTATGTTCACAGATTGAAATTAAATAATAAAGTATAATTGAAACGAACAATACTTCATCGCATAAATAGCAAAACTACTGAACTGTTTGCCCTTGCACAATAAATGGCCCGTTAAAGCAATTAATTGCGCCTTAACGAAGAGGGTACAGGAAGCCCAGTTCCACTTGCATCGACCGATCGCCGGGGAATCCAACAGTTAATTACATTTAAATCCAATCTAGCCCGTAACCTGTGCTCGGCAGTTTTAATTACTACGTCGCGGTGGGCGGGCTGGCTCTGATCTTGATGGATATGCCACTCGACAACCTGCAGGTAGTCTTAACAAGGAAAACTGCTCGACTGCAAGCTATTCTCGCCGAGAGGCATCGCTAGAAACCAACTTTAAAATTTTGAAAACTTTTCTGTATACCTTGTTTTTAGTTAATATTTGTCTCATTAAAAAATATTAGTTTTTTTTTATATTATGAGGTCTTCAACTGGATTAAAGAAAAAAATTCTGCCCAATCCCTAGGGAATACGGTTACTTTTAAATTACATTTCGCCTGCAATCTGCACCTTGACCCATTAATGAGAGGCTCAACAGAAATACTTTATGCAATTAGTGCATTTCATTTAAAGTTGCATCTCTTTTTATATAAATGCAATTTGATGTCTCACTTTGAAAATTTCTGCTATTCAGAAGTCTTTAGTGGTAATATCCGCTTAATACACGAAGCAATCAACATTTATCTTTATCGCAAACTTGTGACATACAAATTAGTAACGGTTAAGGGTAACTAAAGATTGCAGTGATCGTATCTCACCTTTAGTATGATTTGCATTTATATAATTTACTAGCTGACACGGCAAACGTTCTTCTGCACTAGGAATTATTTTAAGTGAATATTTTGGTTATTAAATAAAAAATAAAGAAATGAATGTGTGTTTGAATGTTTGAAAACCGAACGACATTAGATATACATACTGCTAGTGTAAATTTCTCAACATTTTTATGGTTCTAGTATTGAACATGTGTTTCCTCACAGAACACGATGGATTGAAGACTTTGTCTGCTACCTCAGTTACTGAACTAGCGGACTCCCTATGAATATAGACCTTAAATGAATATGATTGGGTAAAGTTGTCCGTTCTTTGGTTAACGGTACAATACTAGTATACACGTGTATTCAAATATCTAAGCTGAGTAAGCTTTCCTAAAAATTATTCTAGTCATAAAAATAATAAAGTGAGAAATATCGAAGGAAAATTGTGATTATATATTTTAATTACAACCATAGCCACTACACAAAAGTGTTCAAAAGTAATAGAAACGTTAAATTTGCCTGGTGTCACAATGCAGAAGTCAATTCGTTAAGGTTATTTGCAACTTATTCTAAAATAAAATTTGCTTAATTTATTAGTATTGTAAACGTATGGAAAGGAATATAATTCATTGACCTTTCGGATAAGACGAGCTCATTCACCCACGCTCTTTAGTAGGTGGATGAGAATTAATAGTGAAATCGTGTATCGCGAAATATTAAACCGCTCAGATTGACCTGCGGCGAAGTAGCGAATATGCAAGTTACCTGTTGTACGACAGCCGCCATAGTTAAAGACGTCGTAGTTGAAGAAATTTCACACAAATGGTCCATACAAAACGAATTATACAAGTTTACTTTATTGGTGGGAGTGTACTACACTCCTCGGCCTACCTCTTCGGGGATAACAGGCGTGATGTTACGTAACTTTATTGGTTAATAAATCATTGTATTACAGTCCTTGTTTTGTCATCCTTTAAAAAAATTGTATGTTTTATATAAATTGAAAAACTTTAGAGTTGTAACAGACTAGTCTAGACAGTTTTGCCTGAAGCAATTCGGTATCTATACAATGCAATGACATTAGCGAATATCCTTAATTTCCGAAGAAAGTCTGCACCATAATAGAAACTTCGGCAACATCAAATAGGTCAACATAATGGACTTTTAAGGAAAGTTATTACTTCCTGGACCCCGAGAGATGACGTATTACGAATTTAAAACGTAAAGTTAGATCTATATAATAACGCCACCAGAACTGGTCGTTATTCTGATCAAATATTTCCAGTTTTGGAATATTTATTGTTAAAGTACTACGCTAATGTTAAATGGCTAACCGAACAAACGTACTGTAGGTACTATTTCAATATACATGAAATGTTTCAGACTTTTTGTTTTTAATATCATCGGTCACGATTAACTAACATTTCTGAATCATAAGCATTATTTTATTATAGTATTCATGTTGACATTGCGAGTGACCTTTAAACATCATTATATTTGTATTTTTTACTTGTTCAATAATAACAATATATACATATTTATGTGCCATTATCAACCCTTATAATGTTCCATTATTGGGCCCATGTCTCCTCTCAAAACGAAAACGATAAGCCCGTAGTACGCCAAGCTGACAACTACGAGTTAATGGATTTTACACCTCTTATAAAACAACGAGTAACTCTACTGTGTGTGGGTTTCATCAGAATGTTTTCCTTTCTCGCTACAGCAAATGATATTTAAACCTAAAAAACGGACCTAAGTTTTGTACCAGCATTTGAACCCTAAGTTTTTATCGTTTTATAGGAGCCCTGGAGCTATTATCGTTTCCATCCACTCTGACAACTTCATTAGTAAAATATTTCAGTATATCTCACTTGTTTCAGATCCAAACCACCTCCGGGAGCCAACGAACCTGCAGCGCCGCGAACAACGACAGCCATCAAAAATGTGAAGCGCACATGTTCACTACACGCACATGATTTCAATCGCCAACTTCACGCACACGAACACAAATTCACCAATTCAATACGAGAATCATAATTACGCGTACAAAAATGATACGCCGAGCGTACGCGCGGAGAAGATATTCGACAACGGAACGTACCACACTATCGGGAACACGACGTTTGATATACCGAACGACAACTTCACGGAGTACGCTGAGATACCGTATTACATAAAGGCGACGTCGATGTCCTTCTGCATAGTTATAATGTGTTTGGGGGTGATTGGCAACGTCATGGTGCCGATAGTGATCCTGAAGACCAAGGACATGAGGAATTCAACGAACATATTCCTGGTGAACCTGAGTATAGCTGATCTGATGGTGCTGCTGGTGTGCACGCCCACCGTTCTCGTGGAGGTGAATTCGAAGCCGGAGACGTGGGTGCTCGGGAAGGAGTTGTGTAAGTAGTTATAAATGTTTTAGTAACTTTGCTCTCTGTTAACTCAAATTGAAATGAACTGAATCTAGAAGTTATGGAGAAGAATAGAACAATATTTACGCACGTATTTTTAAAATGGTCTATAATATTCTAAAGTAGAAACCAGTTAGAGACATGACTTATAAATTTTTCGTAAGTATATCTTAATTTTTCAAGATCTACAGTAACAACTATGTAAATGTCATTTTGACATCCATAAAACTACCTCTAACTCAGGAACTACTACAATTCCTAGCGCGTAACAAAATGAAAATATATTTTTCTACATTGTTGAATTTTTGAAGGTACTCAAAGAAGCGAGCATCGTTGTTGTCTTAAAGAGGTCGGCAAGCGATGAAGCAAACATAATTTAAATGCACTTACATGAGTACCAGCGTCATATGACTTGAATCGAGTGAGATTCAACAGTGTTGGTACTTAAGTTTTAGTTTTACTTAAAAGTAACATCACGCGTGTAATCCTCGAAGAGGTAGGCAGGAGAACATTCCACAATCTCTCCTGAACAGTGGAACACAATCTCTCCTGAACACGTTTCATCAGTTACGTTTACGTCCCATTAAAATATTTTAGAGAATATTTTAGATAATTTACATTCGCAATCAGTTCACATTGAAAGCTATCAGTTAATATACCTCTATACAATCCATGTACAATCACAATATACGAGTACATTCATACACTCCATGTGTTAATATTATAGCAGAAAACAAAATGCAATAACTGATTTTGTAACAGCTGTATGACAAGAAACGAGATTCATTAATTTTATGCATATATTTTTTTCAGTAGGAGCTGTCGACCGTGATGTAACTGAATAGCATTAAATGGATATTTATATTTGTTTCAGTTAATATGTAACCGAATTAATTACGATATTCATTTATCCTTGAGATAACTTCTCACACGCTCATATGATCCTAGCTAGGCACAGCCTACTATGCTTCGACGAGCAAACAGCTGATAAGCCACACGAATACAATTATCAAAATATCGAATTGAATAGATAATTCAACCAGACACAGAACAAGTATTAGTTCAACATACAGATATTTATTATGTATAGCAACCGAACCCACAACCTCTGGGTCAGCAGTCAGCTTATTATCACTGAACAGAAAAGTATATGAATTAATACATGAGTAATAATCCAGTAATTCACAAAGTTATGAGTAGAGGAGTGTAGTACAACTCCACGTTTACGTCACAACACGGAATGAGTTGTGATCTTATTGCTGTACATCGGGCATAAATTTAACTCCGAGCCACTATTACACATTTATACTAGAAATTCTAAGTTAGAAAAATGCAGTAGTAACCAACCCGGGAATCGAACCGACGACCTCTCGACCAGCTTGGCAACCACTTGACCAACGGGGCAATTTGAAATATTATAATGCAACTAATTAAAATGTCCAATGTAATACACTAATTTCAAAAGTTATTATATGTCGCATAAAACTTCGTACAAGGGGAAAGTACTTTGAAGTCAGGTGAATATTCATATATTTTATTATTAAGCTTATTTCTTAAGAATATCCAACTTGTATGCTAATGAACCGCGTAGTCGACTAAAGCTTTTATAAACATTAACTTTATTACGTATAACCACAAACGTACAAAACGATTCGGAGGCGAACGATGCATTAACGTTTTGGCACTAAGCACTTGTACCATAGCGAGCGATTAGCGACAAGTGGTGAATATTTTTCTCAAGGTAATTTTATTTAAATTGTTATCAGGTTCGCTATGATTCATCATCATGACCAAATACTTTAATACTTGTATCATATAACAAATACTGACAAGAAGTGAATGTTTTTCTTAAAGATAATTTATTGACCAATTTGGCATATTAATTATGATTGGCGCAAGATTTGCATGTTGACTTAACGAGTA
>DWDU01000308.1:0-20282 GCA_018245575.1 Jemadia suekentonmiller | reverse complement strand
AGTACAGTTATTTAATGTTAACTACATTAACACATTATTAGTACTTTTGTTGCACTAATTTAAGCCGATATGTCAGTGTCATGAACGAACTTCATCATAACTCATTGCATCAGAATTCATAACATCATAATTACTATCATAGTATTTTTACAGTAATGTATATGTACATATTCTATATCTACACTTGTGAATGTATTTAATGGTGTACGAAATACGTACGTATGGCGTCGGGTTTAAACGTAAATTTAGTAACATACCCGTCAGAGACGACGCGGCAGGAATTTTTTTTAAAGTTAATCTACGCTATTAAAGTAGGGACTGTTTAATACTTCATTCAATAATTTAATTATATAAAAATACTGGTTGTAAATATGACATAAAAATAAGATGTAGGTTTGTGCGACTTACACTGGACAGTTGTTTGGATATGCTCACGCGTCAGCTGAAGATTTCGAGGCAGCTGAATAAAGCCCATAAATTATTTTGTTTGAAATTTGCAATCTACCTTTAAAATTATTTTAGTTATTATGCCAAGGGCTTTGCATGCTCACCTGATCGGTTTTTTAGTTGGTTTGTTTGTAAAATGATGTTAATATTCTTTCTGCGCAACCATTCGGGAAATACAGTCGTGATGTTATGTTATATCATGCTAATCTCATTATGCATTACTTTAGTAGGTTCACTGTAGTTTTCAGACGTTTAATATATTTTAGAATTATTTATGACTCGTGTACACTTTCAAAATTTAAAAAAACGTACAATAAAAGATTAGAACAATCGTCATACGTTACACAACCTTAATGTAATTCAAATGTTCTGATAGCTATCTTCGTAAGCGGGGAAGATCCAATTTAAAAAGTAATCTCTAGAATACGTTTGATAAATATTTACTTAAACTGAAATAGTAAACTGGGTCAGCGCGGTCACTATTACACACCTCATTTTTGCAATTCAATGTAAATGTAAAGCTATTTAAAATGTTACCGAGCCATCCAAACGTTTACAAAATGGATTCATGTCACGAATAAGGTAAAACTACATTGCTACACTGTCAGAGGAAGCTCAGCTCGTAATTAAACGTAGGCCGGAAAAACAATATGCAAAATATTGGTGTATTTTCGACATCGATCTTTTTAAGGATAAACCTTTAGTTAATATTCCCAAACCGCAACATATCTGTCTTGCGTTTCCTCATTTTTATTTCTGCAACTTAAATATCAAATGGCAAATGTGTTATAAAACGGGATGAACTTCGTTCTCAATGAAATAGACACAAAAACTGTTGCCAAGACGGCTGACATTAGTGACACACGGGACTGAAATAGCTGTGTGTGTGTATTATCGGTTCTATCGTGGTACTGAGAGCTTCTTCGTATCTTCTGCTACTGTCTAATAGATGGCATTGTGCGTTCGATCCACGGTCATTACGTAATAATAATACAACAATTGCGGTGACACATGTATGTATTTCTAAACTGTCTTTTATTAAATAATAAATATGCTGTCGTGTTTTAACTATAGCAACGATTGCTGAGAAACGTTATAAGTGACACTATGACACGCGAGTTCGCCGAGACTGTTGAGACAATTGCGCTAATAACAACTCGTTTGTGACCCACGAAAATTGATCACCGTGTACTCATTTGAAACGATTCATTTTATAATAACAACAACAGGATAACATTATGCCAGTATTTCCCAAAGGAATAGGCAGAGGAATGTAATACATTTGCACGATTCATCTGTTACGTTGTACGTGTTACTGTATAATATGGCACAAATCCATAATCAAAACTACTACACGGAATTTCATACCCGGCGACCGAACCCAGAACCTCTCGCTCAGCAGTCGCGCAGTGAGCGGTCACTAGTCCAATATAGTCTAGGTTATTTTTATACTGAATATGAACAATTAATGTCGAACCTTAAATCTGCTAAAAGTGGTTCAGACAACACGATATTACACGTGAAGAATATTACAAAAATATTGTGACATAAATTATAAGTAATTCTTGTCTTAATAAAGATTGATTTATTGTTAAGAATAATAACTATAGACTGGCTGTAAATTACGATATAAAGACTGTGATGACATTGGAACTTTGATTTGAATAAGACATGTTTAACCATTTTGTAGCAATAGTGGGTTTTTGATAATGACGTCTAATGCCAATGGTTCTTTGAACAGGTTTCAACGGTGACTCAATTGTTTCGTAAGCCGATTGTCACGAGCCGATGATATTTTAAAAATATTCACAAAAAAAGGCAGAAACAGAATGTAAGGATACCAAACGGCTAAAACTGTCAATTCCCAGACTTTAAAACCACAACCTTAATACTAATAAAATTCATCTCGAATCATTTTTCTTAAAAGCACAATTTATGTTTTCTATACACATATTCAACTTTGACATTCGTCTCAGTCGGTTGCAAACCTCGATTTTAATCCAAAGTCGCGGCTCTAATTATGTGATTGTTGTGTGTTAGTACTTATATATTATAATTATATCATCAAACCATGTCGCTTACGGCGTAGGCAGGGAGCACCGAGTGCCAAATATCGCTATTATTAGAGACCGGCAATGCTTCTTCCACATTCATCATTCTCTTCATGCATGCACACCGGTTTCGGATTTATTTTTATCTGAACCTATTCTTAGAAATCTTCTTTCGAATACTTGTACACACGTCAGGCATAGGGAGAACCAGGTCTTATAGGAAACACGCATAGCAACAGGTGAAATTCACCTAATTATGTCAATTTCCATACTATTTGAAGGGGAACCAAATATTATTCGAGCATTTACATACCTATTGTATGCATGTTTAAAATGCTTACAACAATTTAGTCTTCACCAATTCAGTCTTCATATCATCACATTACATTTACAGCCTACAGAAAAAGAATTCGTCTTTGAGACAAGGTTTTTGTGAGACCTTCAGCCCTCACGTAGTATTCAGTCACATTACCTACATACATTAGCTGAACATAACACACATTTGATCTTGTCGATTCCTGTAATAGATGAGTCTATTGCTATCCACCGGGTACATATCCCAGGGACAGCCGAGTACAGCAGCGGTGGTGAGCCACCTATACCATCTTGTGGCATAAACGCAACTAGTGAAACGTGGGAGTGTGCTACAACCCTCTGTCTACCTCTTCAGATATTACAAGCGTGGTGTTACGTTCGTATCATAAAACCATATGAATCACGCAATTGTATATATTACAGCTATGACGCCCCGCTGTAATACTATGAAAATCCGATTGCTCAACACATTTTGTACCGAATGAAGGCTCACGACAATGACTCAGTAGTTACGTAATATGTAGCCGGTTTACTTCTCGAGTACTCATACTTTGAAGATAAACGGAAGTACTCACTGCGAATATAAAGAAACAACTAGTTTGCTATACGAATTTGAATCTTGAGCACGTACAATTTAATAAAACCTAAGTACAAATTACAACGTGCAATTCATGCAAGTTATTGTAAATTAATAATTGTTTGTTTATGAACTTATGTCATTTAAATCACTACAGCTAGTCATGTATCCTTCCAGAAATATAAGATTAATATATGTATAATGATAATATCTTGAGACATCTCCACACACGGCCATCTGATCCCAACGTTAACCAGACGGCTGATAAACTACATACGAGTTAGTATATACATATAAATATATTCTGAAATAGTTATATTTTTTATTATTTTTACATCCAGATTCAGAACAAATACTTGTGCTTATCACAAATATTTATTCTAGGTGGGAATCGAAACCACGACCCCCGGCGCAATAGTCAGGTTCGCTGACCACTGCACCAACGGGCCAGTCACACTCGTTAATAGATTAATCTTTCATTTCATAAAATAAATTACAAACAAGAAAAACGGTCCCCTACTGGTTATTCTAAGGTCTAAACGTCTGTGAAAGATTAGCATTCAGTTATATTGTAGGACTAAGTTCAATAAAGTAACTAATAATACTAAAATGATGAATATCCTTGTTGGAAATCACCTTCCACACCACACGCACACACGTATGCACGCACGCACGCACTCACGCACGCAAACTTCAGTTTTTAATCCCATCAACGTCTGCAACTTCATGGGGAAAAACGAATAGGTGACAATACAAAATATTTCCAGTAAGCGGCCATGAATAATTAATCAAATAATTACTCACTGTTATGAAAGTCGCTAAAAACATCATAGCTTCCTACTATCGTGTTTTATAAATAACCCAGACAGCATAGCCTTTTCCAAAGTGATTCACTAGCTGACGACGCTGCTATGTTTAATACTTAATCTTATTTTAAGGTAAAAGTTAATCTAACATTGGCTGAACGGTCTGTAACCGCTACTACCTATCAATGACAAATATAAAGATTAGTTACAATTTTTCAACATATACCTAGCCATGTAACACGTACTGCTTGGCGATTACATAGCATTTAAATAAATCCAATCAGTTATTATTAATTAAATTAAAACTAAATTGTTATTGCACTAAATAAGCCTCTTGTTCTGTTGCAATTGCTTAAGCACCTATTTATTGCCTGTATGTTAGAGTTATAGTATGTCGTACAGGTCATGTCAATACATAAATATTAATCACTTTTTTTATAATATTCATTTTTTACTTGCAAGTATATTTTCAGTTGAGCTAAAAATAATAATAATATAAGGACCTCGCAAACATGGCCATCTGATTGGAATTAGACACACCGTATGTTTATTCGCCATATAATATGTGAATATAACTTTCTACGTAATACATTTATAGATGCACATACGCATGTTAACACTCAAACATAATGAAATACGCATATCGCTAAAATGTTTTTCTTGGACGAGAATCGAACCAGAAGTTCCGGGTCAGCAGTCATTACCTAATCAGTGTACCGTCCATATCCACACGATTAACATACGATAAGTTACATCATAATATAATCTATTATTTAAGAAAAATAAAAATTCAATTGACATTGTTTTCGAATTGATATAAACGTTATTTATCTATCAACGTTAAGAATTCCGCGATTAAAAGATATATGAATTAGACGATTTTATTATGTCGTGGATCAGCTCAAATTATAATAATAAAATAGTTATATCAGAGTACCCGGCTAAAAATTTAAAGAACAACATCTATTATAAAAAAATTCTAAATCGCAATTCGACGAAATGTGTTATTGCTGCATTCACATAAATACATCGTTTAAGCAGGTGCTTGGTAACTAAAAAAAAATATTATCGTCAAATAAGTCGTATGATGACGTAATCTTTAGGTGTTTTGATGCGTTGTGTTGATACTATTGCGGCGACATTAATGATTCTTAGAATACCACCAATGATTGTTTTTGTCTTAAAGAAATACAAAGGCATTTTCTTATTACTGTTTGTACAAGTGACGGACTGTGACATGTTGGCGTTTCGTAACGGTACACTTCATAACGCTTTTCTTTTATATGTTCATTAATGTGACATTCCGTTCAAGAAGAGGGTGACTGCTTTGTTTTTAGTTCTAAATATTATGGCCAAGTAATGTCTGCAATCTTTTGCTGCTAAGCTGCGATATTTGCACTGTTCTGTGCTGGTCTTTAGGGTGTGGGAGTGTAAATAACAATCGTACGCCTAATTGTTGTGTTTAGTTTACTTAAAATAAAGCTTCCGTCCTTTACTGCCACATTTCAATATCCTAAGGACATAGTAGGCAAAACGTACTAGAAATGGCCAGCATGACTGGATCTTTATTTTTAAAGTATTTTTTTTTAATGTGCTATTTATTTTAATTTTTCTGTAACAGTACTTACGGGAAGATCAACCCTCACAACAATTTATTATTTGTTTATATTATGTTGTACCCATTAATATTTTATATTTGAATCTTGCTAATTATTTCCATTTATGCTCCTGTTACTTTGTAGAAGCTAAGAACAAGCACATATGAAATCTTTATCTCCTTTTTTCTAAAAGCGTAGGACTAGATTCTATAATGTGAATGGATATACTACGTATATGAAAATAGTTATAGTATCTTTTAGTACAAGAAATGCCCTCCGTGATTACAATCTAGGTTATCATGACTGCGAGCTAACTGTGCCACGACCAGTTAGTGTCGTCGTTTGAACATTCACGCAATCCATGATACAAATATTCGGAATCTTCCAGTAATATGAAATTCGAAGGAGTTGCGAAACGTGCTCGCAGCGGCGATCAGAATTCAGGGCGAAGTCGAAGTGAAACGATAAGGCATGGCAGCAAGCGTGTCGAACCGTATGTGGTTTGCGAATATTTGAGTTCTTTCATTTGGTGACCTCTAATCACCGCTATTTTCAGTCTTATGTTTGAGCCTCTACAGTTGAAAATTGAATGGACGTAGCCTCGGGGTGAGATGCAATAACTGTTGAGCTACTCCACGCACATACGAAAACGAGTTCGACATACGCTAATAAGCACATTGTTGTGCGCATTGGTCCTCACGTAAGTACTATTGCAGAGGAAGTGAACGGCCTCGCGACGTTCTTGGTACAGTCGTGCAGGGAATCCGCGTGGTGCTTAACTGAGCAATAAAAACTCTAACACAATTTATTACACCGCCTTTCTAAACACGATTTATTTTAATTACATAATAAAGCCTTAACGTATTATACATTCATTGCAATATGGATCTCTATCAATTTCGCGTACGGTTACGTCAGGCTCGAGGTGTAACTTATTGGGAATGGCGAAAAGTTGCTTAAACACAATAAGTTATTTGGAAGTACGTCAAAATTTTTTTGCAGTTTACGTTCACTGTTGTAAATCGAACTAAGCTAAATTAAACTAGCGGATCGGAAGCCACGTCTACTTGTGTGTAAACTATAATTATGGATGAAAAGCTCAATAATTATTCCCGCTCACTGCCATTGTATAGTCTGTGACGACGTCTCGGCGACTAGTTTCCTGCACATCATTGCTGATCATATTGAAAAGAAGGACGTCCGTTTCCTCCAAGCGAATTTTGCATACGACCCAAAGTTCCTAGTAAATCTCATTCTAAATCATTTACAGACGGAAAACCTTTTAAGTGTCACTCTGAACTTAAAATGCGTGGCGTGTTCTTGCCAAGTGAAGGTTGATTGTTTTTTCTTTAATTTGTTCGCAGAGAAAACTTATTACGGCGAAGCCCCATGCATGACAAAGCGTGAAGGAAATAAAGCCGAGGCTGTGGAACGGATGGTAATTATAAAGACCGGGTCGATAAAGAAGTAATAAAGAGTGGCGACCGCAGACAAAGCCATGTGGGCGCCATATTTCTCGTCCTCTATGTCTTTTCAAATGGGAATTCCTAAGAGAATTCCTTAAACGCGTAGGCAATTGCGAATGTGATAAAGCTTACCTATTACTTTTTATTGTTTAGCACAATTCTTGCGTTAACTCTTTTCACAATATGCAGCTTTCTCTCTACTTTTACCGCCTAAGTCGTTTGTAGGATAATCTTTATTGACGTAACCGCAATTTATTTGGAATTCCTAACGGCGTCTTGTCATTTGTCCTCCATATACCGATTCCAATTGCAGAATCAACCGTAAAAACTCCAAATCTCTTAGTTAGACATAAACATGTTATTCCAATTCAAATTAATATGTTTAACATGTCTAATGAACGGATGTGTCCACTTTTAGACTATCTAATTAGTGTCATGAATTTATGTCGGTTCATTTTTGTAAGTTGATGTGCCGTTATTACAAATTAAGTTTAAAAATTATATATGAACCACTAAGGATAACAAAAAAATTAACTTACCTAAGAAGAAGGTTGAGGGAACTATCGTTTCTAGCGGGAGGTACATCTTTGACGCTAGAAGGTTCGCTGCGGACGCCACGGAGGGAGAGTCGCAGCTGTCGCGGGATGGAACCGAGAAGTCCGTTACTGTTTCTACGTTGATTGAGGCTCTTAGACCGTGTCAACTTATTCGCCTCCAAGTCGGTCACGTGAGGTATAGCTGACACCTCTTCACCACCTTTCAATATCGTGGCACTTGACGCGTTAGACGTAATTATAGTAGGAATGGCAGTCTTCACATCATCCAACAATTTATCCCACGGTTTCTCCCACTCCACATCCTCCTCGGAAATCGTTTCGAAGCTCCTAGGGCCGATCGACGACGATGTTTTATCAGACATATTGACTATAACAAATTTAAAAATTAAGCAAAGGAACGTAGAGAAACAGACACCCACACCGCACAATTTCGTCACTTTGGATTTTTAGTTTCTTGACAACACTTCACTCTTATCATAATATCCATTTGTAAATCATAATGTTTGGGATAAAAATGTTGACACTGAAACAAAAGAAATCACATGTTAGAAAAATTGTACGCAAAAAAAAACAGCAACGGAGAATGTTTTTTGTCCATACGTCGTACAACACTGGAATTATAACTTGAGAATACATCGCGAATAATTGTGTTCAATTTACATTTTAACTTTTACTGAAATTACATGTTTCGAAAACCATTATTCATGTACAGCATGACGAGAAATGGTGAGCTTATTATAATTTGCGAGCGCTAACTTTCTGAATGTTTTAAAGTCAGGACGCTAATTGTATATTAACGTTAAAGACGCTAATATGAGACTTTCTATAATCACTCTCTGTAAATTTCTCTGTTTTATTTGAGGAGAAAGGTGTTTCAACCAGGCAGTAAAGCAAAAAACAAACAGAGTCGGCTGTTTAAACAGCATTTGAGAGGCTACTAAGACATGTCTAGCTGAAATGTGGTAAGGATTTAATTAATTCGTGAAGAAAGCACCCACTAATAAAAATCGAAGAGAGTAGTTAGTTAATAATACAAAATTATATGTTGAAGTTAACTTTTGCCTTTTTTATTATGAACTTACGTGATGT
This sequence comes from Jemadia suekentonmiller, assembly GCA_018245575.1. Lineage (NCBI taxonomy): Eukaryota > Metazoa > Arthropoda > Insecta > Lepidoptera > Hesperiidae > Jemadia > Jemadia suekentonmiller. The sequence goes on along the minus strand of DWDU01000308.1, from coordinate 11,376 downwards.
GAAAGTGGATATTAAAATCACATTACGATTGTCAATTGAAAAGTTAAAAATTAACGTCTTTTTTCCTTATTAAGTAACACTTTCACCAGTCAAAACACGATTGTGTACTGTACACTATCTAATGAAAGAAACAACAAACTTTGAAAGAAACAGCCAAATTGCACATTGAATAAAACCGTTCACGCTGAAGTCAATAAAAACTGAACTGCAAGTTTCATTCAATATTTTCCAGCCTCTGTTGAAAAGACCTAAGCCTTTCACGTTTTCTTGTTCATTTATAGAAACTTCCATTGTACATAGTATTTTTTTTATGTTTAACGATGCTATGTACTATTTTTTACTAACACACAGCGCAATTCATTTTCAGTAAATAAATTGTCTGCTGTACTATTCACGTTTTCTCAGTACAAATTAATGAAGCCTGCGTCATAGCTGCGTTAATACTCGTAATAACCTATCTTTGACTAAGGAAACATGTGACTAACATGTGATGGTTTAAATAAATTTTATTACTGTATTTTATTTTCCTCTAGAACACAAAACTTTTTTATTTATACCAATAAATAGCTAACTGCTTCAGACAAATTACCTACGGAACACTGTGATTTTTTGTTAATTAAGTATTTATTCAAAGAGTGTAGATCATAATGATAAGTGATTGAAAATTGACTGAAAGTAGGTAAATTTTATCAATTTTTAAATTTGATACTTGATCTTATATAATAATAACATATTATTTACGTGTATCTATTTAAGTGCAAGCTTTATAGTGTTTTAATGCGAAATCATAAAATAAATACAAATAATTTAAACAAAATCCATTCTCCCACTCTCCTGTCTCATCATTTTGTATTGCCTTGAATTTAACAATCTTTAGTCACGCTCTACCCAAAAATAATCACACATGATTTTATCATTTAAGATAACATCGTTCAAGAAACCTTCTGATCAAACTAAACACGATACAAGAATAGTTATATGATATATCCTATCAAAAATATATATTTAGCCAAATAATCCGGAAGAACCAAATCAGTATCGGTGTAGAGTAAAAACGTAACGGTATACGAGTGGGCTGAGACAGATCCGTCTCAACAACCCGACGGGCTGTTATATTTTAAAATCACGCGTTTGCCAACTGTCCCACAGAATATAGGTCAATGCTCCAGTGAGCGCTATCATACCCAATATTCTGCTATCACGATCAATGTGCGTTCTCGTCTCTAAATTATCTCCAATCTATATATTAATACGTGAATAAAAATCTTTCTAACTCTTTTTAAGAATATTACGCGCGTAGAGTATTATATTAGAAGAGGAAGGTAGTGGATTTGGTATATTCAAAGTTGGCATACAAGAGTGCAGAAAACTAAAATTTGTGACGATTAAATACTTATACCTTAAAGTGAATTAAATAAAATAAAAGATTAAATGTTCATACTATCAAGGTACATGATAGTCTATTGGCGATTAGTAGCACAAAGCAGATTTATGTAAGTGTACTCTGTGACATTAGAAACCTTCATATTTGAAATTTTATAAATTAAGATCTAATTTCGATCGGCATTGGAAAAATAGTCTACATCAGGGGTCTGAAACTCGCGGCCCGCGACATCCGACGAAGTAAAAATAAAACAGAAATGTGGATTAGAAACGAAGCCAGTATATAAAATTATAAAATGTTTGTCCGCGCTATAATATTTACTAATTGATTTATTTGCTGTTGCAATGCGGATCCCTAACGGATCCTTAAGCGAAAACTATGAACATTGATTTGTTTTTTGCGGCCCATAAGCATTGTTTATTTGGCCCAAGTTAGCTTTCGAGTTTGATACCCCTGGTCTAGATAAAACCTCACGCTATTATTGAACGTTTATGACAGCTATATCGAACCGAGACGCAGCGCTTTCAAACCGCATTATTACTAACTACAAAATAGTCTTCAGAGATATTCAATTCAATATTATCACGTTCACTATAACGTAATATCTAAATTTAGATATTAGTAATCATTTAACAAGGCTTTAGTTCTGGGGTACAATAATAAACGGGTTGAAACTCTCAATTAACTGAATAATCGCAATGGTGTTCTTTATAAAACCTATGTAGGTACGTTTCTAATTAGAACCGGAATGCGCTATTTGTACGGGCGCCAGCGACGCCGGCGCCGCTTTTGTGAACTTTCAATGCAGAAATTGCAGAACTTCGAGGCCAACGAGATTATACAGAACCCCGTTGAATTCCTAACTCGACGTTGATAAATGCCTTTTATTATTGCTATTCCATAAATAACAATTAATTATATATCACGCTCCCGCCTCACTCGTGATCTAACGCAGTAAACGTCGTTTATTAATTTAGGTACATTGCTAGCGTAGCCACCTCACTAGTTAATACATACTAAGCTTTGATTATTAATACGTGATACAAAGAGACACAATGGAATGTGGCTAATATGTTGTTATTGGTTGTTTACGAATGCGGGCAAAATTGTCTAATTTTCCATGCAAGCCGTAGTTGTAATTAATATTTAAGTTAACGTCGTCACAGATAGAGAAGGATCATTGGAATTCAAATAAAGTTAGAAATCCTCGTACAAGAATAAATCGCATGCATATTGTACATAACATTTTATATGTGGTATTTAAAATAAATACCCTTTATTATAAAGTTCTTATTGCGTTCAGTAATGCACAGCCGCATATGTGACAAGTCTTAACATATAATATTGTATTTCTTGGCAGCTAATAATATTTACAAGCATGCAAGTCGTTTCTTGGTATGGTGTACAGTCCACTTTATGATTGCACGAAAAAGTGTCTCACATCTATAATAACATAATGCTAAAGGGTAGAAGATTTATCAGGTATAAGTCTATACAATAATATTACATTACAGATCAACAGATCTGTTTGTCTAGTGATGGTACCTGACTGCTGAAACTGTCGCCTCGTTTCCTTATCAGAAACCGGCCCGTTGAATTTATACATTGTTATGACTGACCCATTGATCCAGTGTTTAGTGTATATGACAGCTGAGCGGTCCTAGGTTCGATTCCCACACAGGACAAATATTAGTGTGATGAACACAAGCGTTTGTTTTATATCTATTTGTGTCCGGTGTATGGCAGTAGGCTCACCAACTATTTAACAGTGGGACGTAAAGGTAACTGGTGAAACGTGAGAGTGTACTGCACTCCTCTACCCGCCTATTCGTGAAAGATGGGCGTGCTGCTAACTTAGGTTTTTTATTTTAGTAACTCTCTGATTAATAATAATACAAGCTTTATTTAAACCTACGTGGTAATGAGATGGCCGTGTACCTATATAGATGTCCCAAGATATTAAACTCGTCTTAATACCCTATCATGGGCTCCGCCTGGCTTACAATTAGACGATCCTGTTGTCACAAGACAATAATGATTATATTAGTGTTTAACTGACTGACATTCATATGCGGAGGGTTTTAATAAGTGTAGCTCATTTAATTATTCTCGTTAGGAAATTAATAATACGTTCTCAAGCATTTGGTTATTTATGATTATCTTAGTACGCCTGAAACCAGGATGCAATCATCCGCGCGTTATTATAATATTAACATAGCTATCAGACAGCGATCCGAAACGCCCGAGTGGCACCTCACCGGCGCATTGTGCACGAGCGAGCGAGCGCCATCTTGCGTAACTAAACTGTTCGGAAACATTTACCATAAACAAGACTAACGTGTTATAAAACATCAGATAATTTTGCTATGGGCACGCGCACCACTTGAAGAGTAGCGGCGCCTCGCTCACGGCTTGCGTTCGCACGGGCGTGCATTGTTGCGTGACTAAATTATTTGGTAACCGTTTCCATAAACAAGACTGGCATGTAGAACATTAGATAATTTTAAACGGTTGTTTTTGGCGTTCCACACGAGAACTATGAAAAGGAAGTAGGCCATTTAAATATCTTCTTCGTTCATAGACAATAACACCTCAATCACAGTACTACGCTCAGATTTCGCGTTCGCTGTTTACAATGGGAACATTTACGAGTCTCAGTATCTCCTTTTTATGCGTAGATGCCTTATGGACCTTTCCACCGAAGCAAAGACTGGTTATCTCAGTCTCGAACTGCTTACATCCCCACGATATCTTCATAAATTTGCATGGGCGGAAATGGACCCCATAGCATCTACATCTACATACATAGTAAACAAATATTATGCAGTGTTTCGTACATTCTACCTCTTCGGGGATTACAGGCGTGATGTTACGTTTTTTTTATGGAGTGTTTCGTACATTAGGTGTGTATTTACAATATATAAAGCAACACGTATGTTTAGTATATTTCTAATAGCTCCTTCTACAGTTTTCTAGTTTGAATGTTCCTATGATGTAGTATTTCAATGTAAGAGTAATGAATAGTTTATAAAGAATCCCTCGAATGGCAAAAACAACTAAAGCAGATTGTTTGAAAATATGTTTATTATAAAATATTCAAATACAAAGTAGAGATGTTTAATTTATTACTAACATTTTACGACGGTAACGGCAAAAAGATCAGTAAACATTATTCATAAGTTTATGCCGACATAATTTTTTCACAAGAAAAACGTGCCCACGACAGCACATTTTTCACGACCCAGTATTTTATTTAATTCATATTAATGTGTACGAGGAATAAAGCAAGACTTCTTTTCTAGGATTTTTAGTATTATACTCATTGAAAAGCATGTGACTGATTATAGACAATAAATAACTTGCACGACCGGATTGACTTTAATGAGGAGTTAGAAATTATATCAGAATTATATCAGTTAGAAGTTATATCACAATATATTTTTAAGAAAATCTTCAGTGTTTTTCCTGAATATTTAATTCATTAGTATTTACAATTTCAATTACCATGTAAATAATAATATACATATTAAATCTTTTTTAATAATAGTACGTATAAAATATTTATATACATATCTTTTTTTTATACATATTTAGTTATTATATCTATCATTCGCACAATTTTTCTGGAAGATTCATTATGATACGTAATAAGTTTGCTGGAACGTAATATTAGGAATAGAATTTTCCATTATACTATCCATTACTCTATTCCGTTTCCATCACATTATCCAAGACGGCAAAAACAAAATCGCCAATAAATGTTCGCACCGAAACCAACTAACGGAAACTCTGACGTGATTCTATTTACGTTTCCAATGTTTAATAGACTTTTTGCATGTAAGGTATAATTTAACGGATATCAGTTGCTAGGCACGGTTAGTCCGGATGTAGAAAAATTAATTGCCAAAAACTCAATATAGTTACGGATATATAATACATTAAACTCATTCTTTTATAAATAAAATACAACGAAATACCTATTTGGATGTTTCAGAGACCAGATTACTTTTTTCATTTACTCTCAGGAAATTAAAATTTAGCGTTGACGTCATTGACATCGGATCCACACAAAGCTTGGACCTAAATGTGGGGTACTTGATATTCAAAAGACCTAGTTACCTAATATGAATACGTTGATATTGCGTGTTATTAACCGAATTCGTGAGCATTTCCGCGCCTATAACTGAAATTTCGCGGTAAGGGAAACGGGACGTTGGCCTAACGTTCATTCACCGCAATTCGCGATAAATAATGACAAAGCGAATCCATTCACAATCCGCTCGCTACGTTCAAAATAAATTACCTCCACGAATCCTTCGGGATTTCGAATACCGTTTTGGTGTTCAGTATTCGTGATGTTCGAATTGACAAACCGGTAAGAACATTATAAAACACCGATAAACGTAATCGAAGGCACTAACACACCTTAGAACAAAAATACCGGCAGGTTATAAGACGAAAAAAGGTACAAAACAGTCTTGTCAGTTAATTCTAATTCCTTTATTTGATCCATCAAAAGAACGTCTAATTCATAATGATAAAAGAAATATTCAAGACAAATTGTAATGTCTTAATTTTATATCGTCTGTAAGCGTAGCGGATATATTGCAATAAATAGGTATCAGTACATTTATTCTAATTCTTCTATTTATTCTAATATATGCTTATAGTATAAAATACACATTTGTTAGAAACAAAAAACATATAATTTTATACTATCTAAATAGCGATCTGTAGGAATTTAAATAACCTAACTAATGACAAACTCTACATCACTAAACATTTATACGGGAATATATTGTACTATATTTACGACAGCCTTGTCACTTCGGTTATTGTGAACTTGGATTTTTTGTCTTGTCAAGATTTACGTTTTCAACGTTTCCGATAAGAAACACGGCCTTTGGACCCTTCCCAAGGTTGATTCCCTCAAACACACTCGCTAATGTTTCAGATATTCTCCTGCGTCGCGCTCGGCATATGGTGCCAAGTGCCCACCGTTATTCAATTTAAGCCAAAATTCTCTTGTAATTATGAATTTAGAATAGAAAGCAATTGTTTATTACCAGCGTTAATTATATTTAATCGCGTGACATAAAAATATTTTTAATGGTGCCACACTTATAATGATAATAAAATTACATTATATAAAATATAATTTTTTGAATTAAAAATTGTTTTTAGTTTCGATAAACGAGTTGAATCAAATACGAGAAGACTTTTATAGTTTCCTTTATTATTGCGTATCTCTATTATGAGTCTACATTTCCGTCGGTGTAGAAAGAAAATTACGGGCGATGATAAAAATTTCGATTGTATCCAAACAATAACGAAACTTTCCAAGGCCAAGAAGTTGAACTGACTAATGGTAAACATAATATCAATTTCATATAGTGATTTAACATAATCAACCAAGTTATCATTAACCGTTTTATCACCATCTTCGTCAACTATTTTGTCGTTTCACTGTTGAACAAGTCTCCTCTCACTGGTAAGATTTAAAGCTTTAATATATCACGACCAATTGCCAGTTGCCAGATTCTCATGCTCACAAAATTACGCAGGATTGACAAACGTGATGCTTTTCTCACAATATTTTCTTTACGTTATAACAAGTCATAATTATTGTTAAAAACGCACCTACTCTTAAAGTGTCTATATGCATGATTCAGTTTCAGAATTTAGAACTTACAGTTAGTTCTCAAAACCTACATTCCAAGGCTGTATCTAAGTGACATTTGACGTCAATTATATTTTTTAATCACGTTGTTAAAATTTCTTATCTAACCCACAGCATATTCAAAGATCTGAAAATACTGTAACAAATGCTGTGAGAGTAACAACAAAAACAGGAAAAATCCGAAAAATATATAATTATTGCTAATTTTTATTTGTGCCAAGATTCTTACAATAACAACACATTAACCTACACTACTCTGTGCGCGCACACACATATACACACTCACAGACATTTACACAATTACTACATGATATGTAGAAATGAATAATTACAATTCAATCCTTCAGTGGTATAAATTTTAAATTCAATATTTAATTGTTTTGTTCATCGAAATCACGGTGTATGCACTTTTAGCTAGGTATTATGTCGACCTAGTTTACTGATATGTCATAGTATCGTATTCTGTGTCAACAAGTGAAACAATTGATTATAAAAAGATAATTGAAGTTATCCGTCATTAAAAGTTGATTATCTTTTTGCTCATTATATTGTTGGTCGGCTGTGATAAAATTAAGGTTTCGATATGTTTTGACATAAATTTAAATGTGATAAGGTACGTTTAATTATTATATCTAAGTGTTCAGAAGCGAAGTTCAATTTGCGTCTTTTATAACAGCACAGGGTGAATTAGCACGTGCATTGGAAAAACGTGTGGCAGTACAACCTAAACTCTAAACCCTATCCTCATAGATATTAGGCATTAAATGTCACGTTAAGTTAAATATTGAAATCCCAAATTATAGTTTGCTTGTTTTAGTAAACACGTGGGAGTGTTCTACACTCCTCTGCCTACACTTCTTCTGGGATTACAGGCGTGATGTTACGTTGAAGTTTCATGTTACTAAGTATGCGATTAAAAGAGTGACGAATGTCGATGGTCGTATCAAGTTTAAAGTATTATATTTGGCACAGTCCGAGGTTTCACCAGTTACGTTTACGTCCCATTATGGAATAGGTGATAAAAACTTAACAGTTTATTACAACTAGCGCGAGTACTTGACCTAAAACATACTTAAGATTCCGTGAATATCGATATCAATATATTGTCATCACTCAGTCGTCATTCTTTGCAAACGCAACAAGCTTGGTCACCGCTTTTTTACAACGATCAGTGCGAAACTATCGTGTGAATTCATATGTAACTTTGGAGAAGTACTGTCGTTTATATCAAAGGCCGGTGTGAATTGGTACTTACGATTGTACTGTTAATATTAAGTTGGAATTGTGCGTTGGCTAAGTTCAGTGCTATTATCCTTTAGGATAAATAATTTCATCTTTAACTAATAAAAATAATGTAATTTTTTTATCCCATTTAAACTTCGTGTTTTTAATACAATATTAACTTAACCTTTAAAATACATTTCGACCACGGATTGCGGTTAATTTTAAATTGAAACGGTTTTAGATGAAATCTCTTATCGCAAAAGAGCTTAAACCTTTGCAGCGACAAAACTTAACCGTAAAAATATCCATCCAAACCTGAATCTATATTTTTATGCTATCTTTATCGGCAATATATGTATATGACTTTTTCACAATATATGTATATACTGGGTAGCTACTTGCATACTAATTAGCCGATGCAAGCGAAATATAAAACTTGATGATAACGTGAATTTTATATTAGCCTGTAGGTTTCGTGTTGATTTATGCAGATTTCAGCATTAAATATAATTAACTTAGTTTTATGGCTCGGTATTATGTTTTGACTAAATTGTTGCTCTATTAATATATCAGAGAACCGCTTTGATACACTCGAAGGAAATCCGCATTACAGAACTAATAAACAAATTGTAAGCTATGTATTTGTATCGCATGTTAGAGCGTATGTATCCATAATGTATTTGAAATTTTAATAAGAAGTTACCTGTATAATATGTACGCATTACAAAATAATAAGATATTTATTATTTCAATGTTCACTAATTGCACCCGTATATGTAGATATTTCTGTAGCTTAACTCATGTTTTAATAAAGAAACAAACAACATTTTTTCACCACCTATTCTATTATGGAACGAGAGGGTAACTAGTGAAACGTAGGAAGGTACTATCCTCTGCCTACCTCTTCGAGGATTACGGACGTGACCTTACGTTTATATTTTTCGTTGTATATCATGAAGGCTATCTGTTGTATATATATACTGATAAAGATATTAGAATTATCGTCTTTACCTAAACAACATCTTGCTTATCGTTTCTATAAAAATAACAAAAAAAGAAAACAAAACGTAACATCACGCCTGTAATCCCCGAAGAGGTAGGCAGAGGAGTGTAGAACACTCTCACGTTTGACCAGTTACGTTTACGTCCCACTATGGGTGAGCCTATTGCCATATAAAATAACGGTATCAGAAATGGACTGGAGTTGTCTGATTTTCTACGCTTAATTGAACACACGTGATCTCAGCATTGAATTGCGTTGATAGCAGACGGAACACACCTGGGCACTTTAAAGACTGTTACGTAATGGTGTTCATGTGCGAGCATTGTTTCAGATGAAGCGCATTAATTATGGGAAAAAGCAGAATGGTTTTAAGACCCTCAATAAAACAATACCACGAAGCTAAGCTCGTTTAGCAAACATAGGTCTCTATGGAACAAATTATTTCTTTTCACCGTCTTCGACATCTTCATCATCATCAGAATAGTTACGATCAATAGTGTCATCGTATTCAAGTACACATATTATGTCATACCATAAAACACATGATAAACGTTCTTACAATCACAACATATTTTTGGAATTCTAATAAAGTATACTTTCCTATAAGTATAGAGCAGCTATTAAATTTACAACTGGACAGGGAGGTTTACGAGACATCGCTGCCGCAAAGGTGGGGTATAACTTACATTCTTGTAATCGAGGATCAGTTTCTCGCAATAAACCGTAACTTGATCGATTATATTACTCATTCAGCACTTGCTGAGACTTTGAAACGCCTCACGGGGTCAACTAATAATAGAAGACATTTTTGTTACTAATTCATATTCAGCATTGTGTTGCCAAGGATGCCAATTCAGGATTTTGTTGCTAAGTTATATTCAGCATTTTGTTGCTAAGAGATCATTTACTTGTAGTAACTGCGTATACACTACATAATTTATACATAATATGAGTGTTCGTTTATCTTCATCTGGCTATTTTTTTTTATAAAAACTATGGGTGACACCAATTATGTTTACATGGAAGTTGGTGATTCTTCTTACATTACTTTGTATTACATGAAATGTACGTATAGCGATACGGGAAGCAATAATCATTTAATTCACGGCATTACCACATATTTATGTTTATATCGTTCCAACCTACCATTTACAAGCAGCCATTGCAAAGGCTAAAAAAATTGAGAACGAGGTATGAAAAATGTTATCATCCTCGCACCACCAACAAAGTGCCTACCCAACAGTCTCAATAAATAGCGCCACGTATTTATAAGTAAACGACCTGACCATATCTTAATGCTTAATTAAAAATATAGTCAAGTGTTATCACGAAATAACAAAGCAATTATTAACGTCGCGGTCACGCGGCACTGCGGTACAGAATTGATCTCTACGGACCTACTTGTTGAGTGTTTAATTGATTCGTACTCGCAGGTCTCTGTGTACAATATGTTCTCTTACAAAATCGCGTTAACACAAATACATAAACGCACTACTATGAATCAAATGTGACTATTTCTCCTTTTCATATATACATAACAAAATAAATAGTTCAATTAACGCTTTTAGAAAGCTTAATTGACGGGAGTTACGATATTTTTTCGCTCATGTATAAAATATGTTTTTTTTTTTAAATGCTGTGCGACGTACAGTATAAATGGCGAAGTGATGACAAAAAGGTAATATTATCCTCTGCTCACCCCTTTGGAGAAATATGGTGGTACGTTAAAGTTCTTTTGAGGTACTGCAAAGCTGGGTTCTTTGTAAAGCTTATAAAATCCTCTCTTTCAAAAACCGTAATGTAAAAGCGACGTTTGTTTCATAGTTTTAGAGCAAACATGAAATAAATCAGGTGACTCATAAGTTTTAATGTAATGAAAAAAGCTACAATTACCAAGAACCACATACTGCACTGAGCTTACTAGCACTATGATGCGAGAGAAATAGGACGTTAAAATCCATACGATCGAGATTTTATGAGAATGATAATTCATAGTCAACAAACATTGTTTGGAATTGTAAGATCAGTTTAACTCAAACGATCCAAGAATCTGGGTCTATTGTTACAGTATGACAGACACCTTGT
>DWDU01000307.1:0-20283 GCA_018245575.1 Jemadia suekentonmiller | reverse complement strand
AGCGCGCCACCTGTTGCGCTGGTTTATTTCACAAACACCATTGTATAATTAGTACCACGCGTGGGTCGTGCGTCTCGTAATCTAGGCTAATCAAACGTGCAACGCAAATGAACGCTGGGTGACTCGTTGCTTCGGTCGGGTGCTATTTGTGGTGTTTGTAATTAGAGAAAAATACATTTATATTAAAAAAATAAAATATAGGCTGACTGAAGAGTCGGAAGTAGTTGAAACCAGCGTATGAGTATGAAGAGAGGGATGAACAACATTGTCAGTCATTTCGTCTTCATCAGATCCCTCACAGCGTAGGCAGAGAACATGGAGTGCCGATATTTCCCTCCTCGCAGACCTGACATGCTTCTTCCACATTCACTCTTTCTCTTCATATACACACGTCGACTTAAGACACTTCTGACATCCCCGTCTGCCTATTTATAAACAACTTGGTCAAAATAAGTGAGTCTTTGTCACCTTCGCCACTCGACTATGCTTGTCTTCAACATAATTGACCTGACAGTTATTCTAACTGAAGAAGTAACATGGTAAACGTAACATCACGCCTATTATCCCCGAAGAGGTAGGCAGAGGAGTGCAGTACACTCCCACTTTTCATAAGTAAGGTTTACGTCCCACTATGGAATAGGTGGTGAGCCTATTGAAAATCTGTTAGAAATTATTACTATTAGAAAATCTAAATTAGAAAAATTCTATAGTGCCCGACCCGGGAATCGAACCCGGGACCTATTGATCGGCAGTCGTGCTTGCAACCAACACTACCAACGAGGCAGTAACATGGTAAGATGGTGAAAATATAAATCTTTCGCCTTATGAAGGTCTGTCTATAAGTGTTGGAGCTGATGTAAAGGACAATGTGTAGGTACTAGAGTAAGTGACTTGTATGTAAAAGACACGTCCAATAAGCAGATAGGCACAGCTGACCTACGTTTGCGTATTTTGATGAATAGAGGCACCAGAGATTGTACCTGTTTGACGTACTAAAACTGATGACGCAGTGTGGACATGCGAACTAATTTATGGATCCTCACACACAAGGTATGGATTCTCAAGATATTGAGTATAAAATACGTCACGTGGTAACTATATTCTATCCTCTGAAAAATTTACATATACTAAAACATTCAGCTGGACTGTCCCGTTGGTCGTGTTTGTTGCAAGCACGGCTGCCGATAGAGAGATCTTGTGTTGGAATTCCAGGTCGAACACAATTGGATTTTTCTAACTTAAACTGTTTGGCTCAGAATTTGGTTATATTCCCGGTGTATGGCAATAGTCTGTACTTATTCCACATTGGAACATAACTGGTAAAATGGCGGAGTGTACTACACTCCTCTACCTACATCTTCGGCGGTTACAGGCATGATGTAATATTTTTAATTTGAACATATAAGTTTGAGTCAATCATAAATACCATTAGAGTATTTTTGACGTGAGGAAAATTGCATTGCATATTTCATGATACAGACATTAGATAAACGCAATACCTGATCTTAAGTGAGTACAGCTATTGAAATTTCTCTAGTTTTTTATCTGTGAACTGAAATAATAAGATATAAACGTTGGTGTTTAGCAGCAAACATAGGGGCGACGTTAGTGCTTCCATAGAAGTCTTCTGTAAATCGTGTCCTTACGTTGTCATCTCTAGATCGAACAAAAAAAAATACACCGAATGTTCATTAATAACAAGTTTCAAACCTTTGAGACTTCAATCTTCTGATGGGTCCACATATTGAAGTCTATTACAGATTTATGCTAAGAGTAATATCTATCTTAAGTTCGCTGTTAAAGCTCTTTGTCAAGGGGATACATATATACCTATATATTAGTTTTATTTATGCTCATCAAGTTGAATAAAAATACCACTCAGAATTAACTTTAAAGATTACTTATGCTTAGGAATACTTATAAAACTAAGGCTAGCGTCGTGTAAAGTTTTATAATTAATTCATTGATAAAATATCTAAGGGTATCACATTGTTATGATAGATTTTTACCGCACTAAGCTCCCCTCGGGCCTTTCTGTGTACTAATGCTCATAGGGCTCCACGATCTCCAGCGGAATGCACCGAAGCTTTGCGTTATTGCGTCTTACAAAATGCTATATTCCATTTTATTATTGAAACAGAGGAGAGAATCGTCAGTATGATCATCATTAATTCAGATAATTCTTTGAATCCCGGCGCACATTTTACGAAAAATGAAAGTTTAAAAATTAAACATCACTTGTTCTAAACTGTGAAGGACAACATATCTAAGAAACCTGCGCCCTTTTCTATTCTCCATAATGCTCCCTTAGGCATAATATGAAATCAGTCAATCCGTACTTTACCAGCGTGGGACGCTATGGCCTTAAGTCCATAAATAAATTAATAAATTAACCCTTAATATTCTAAGAGTTACCGTTTCATAGTTACAATTTTACATTTGCCTATGAAACGTAGGTACATAAAGATTGTTGCTCGAAAGCATACATATAAACATTTATAAACATTTATGTACAACATAATAATTCTTCTGACGAAGCGGTTATTTGTATTCCAACAATTGCAGACTACATACAGTATTTGTTTAATGTGTTTGATCACGTGCTGCTGCTGATATCTTTTGTTGTTTTGTATCGCTCTGAATATCTGTCTGGAAAATACTAAATGAAGCGTTTCTTTTTTACAGTATTTTAAGTACAGTGCGTATGTTGATGGACGCAGGTGCCGAGGGTGGGGAAGACTCACCTACCTGGATCAGATAGGCCAGATACTGGCTGATGAGGGAGTCAGGTGTCTCCGAAACCGGCGTGCGTGTATGAAGAGAGTGATGAATATAGAAGATTCGCGGCAGGCATTTAAGGAGAGATATTTGGCACTCAATACTCTGCCTAGCCAGTGAGGGAGCTAGAATGACGATATAATAATATATGTTAATGAGTGATTAAATTACACATAGTACAAAGACAATAAATAATACTCCCTCCGTGTAATGTACCTACCTCTGTGTAATATACATCCCATAATTCCTGTTAAGATACGCTTAACCTGCGCCACATAATTTCCCGATTACGCCAGTCCTCGTGCAAACTGCCTAAATTCGCTTTAATACTGTCGACACAACCATCGACACAACTGTGTGTTTAATATATCAAGGCAAACTCCTTGGATTACATTGGCGGTGTTACCAAATATTTTCTGTGCAAGCACATTGTGTGCCATGTACATACGTTCTGTGTTTGTGTGTACAGCATATATTTAGCTGGGCCCAATACCCATTGGCCTCTTGTAAAGAAATCTCACCTACATTTAGTAACCCCCAGTTAATAGTTTCCGGTCTTTCCTGGAAGTCGAAATAGTGGGTAATATGGTTTTTTGATTTTCTTTTTGTTTTAGCCTAAAACCGTTTAATACGCTATTTAATTTGGATATACATATATAAATATATTGAAGTTTAGTACTTTTTTCTTCTTTTCTCTTAAAGTATCTATTTTTGCAGTGTTCCTCGCTTAGTGAACAACGAACGATATCTAGTAGAACACAAGGAAAACACAAATACTTCGCTAAATTACGTAAACACGGTAATCCTAAAGTCCTCATTTGCTGAGTACATTGTAGAGGCATTTATAAAACAGGTCGTAGAACAAACTCTCGCGCAGCGACGACCGCAAACATGGCGGCGATAAGGCGGCCATCTTGAACAGATCGAGGTTACGAAGCCACGTTCGAAATTTAAATTATGAATTAGTGGTGAACGCCTTCGGCAAACGATATGTTTGTTGCTCATAAAATTCCAATATAAACTCCAGAGGTACCTATAATTTCAACTTTTATTTACAGCTACTTACTTTTGAGGTTAAACAACATTAATGTATTGTCCATGTCTCGTTAGTCGAGTGATTGCGAGCGATTGGCGATCGAGATGTCCCGGGTTCAAATCTCGGGTCAAATACTTTTTCTTTTTTCTAACTAAAATTTCTAGTTAAAATATATACATAGTAGTGGTTCGGAGTCTGGATTTGTGGCCGGTGTACGACAATAGGCTCATCGCCTATTTCACTGAGGACGTAACTCCTCAGTCTTAGCGGATTATAGGATTGCTGTTACGTTTTGTTATTTTCTATATAAAATTTTCATGTTAAACCCAAACAATAATATGTAATAATATCTTAGAACATTTCCACACTCGGTCATCTGATCACAAAGTATGTAGCGCCTGCAGTACGGTAATCAGAGAGCTGATAAACTACATACACACATACAAATATATACTTATACAGGTGAATTTTTTACTACCATTTAAATTTACATGCTGATCTATGCACAAGGAGCTATCTCTGAAAATATGTAATGACTCAACCAAGCAGCTTCACTAGTCATCTAGTGCTTATGATTTCGCAACACACAGACACAAACATTTAATATACAAGATAAAACTGTTATCGCTGGTAGAAAAACAGGCTAATCCAGCCATGGAGTGAGACGCCGAACAAATTTGCTATATCAACAATCAACCGGCACCTCGCGTTAGTACGTGCGCGTAAAGAAACCGCCACGCTAAACGTATCGTAGATTGAGAAGGAATATGATTTTAAAAGAAGATACATCTATCATTTTTGCCATGACGTGAACTGTTGAACATCCTTCTGAGGTGTATCGGGAGCATTATCATATGGGACTCGACAAGAAGGCGGTGAAAAAAGCTCTCTTTCGAAGCTGGTAAAACATTGGTAGCTGCTTTGGTGTTGCACATGACCGTGGATGTCGGTGGTCAGTTACCGTCGGGTTGCTTGTCTGTATGTTCACCAGGTTGAAGTATAAAAAAAATCATACAAGTATTACATGTATATACGTAACATCCCACATGTAATCCCCAAAGAGGTAAGCAGAGTAATGTAGATCAATCAAACGTTTCACCAGTTTCGTTCACGTCCCACTATGGAATAAGTGGTGAGCGTATTGCCATACTCCGGGACTTAACCAAACTCCGAGCTACTAGACACCTAATTTAGAAAAAATTGGTAGCAAATTTATATATAAATAATTTTTATGATATTTATATTGAGGTTTGTATTATGGCCAATGTCATTAACACGTCCCATTCTAAAACGACAGCCGTGTCCAATAATAGAGAACGCAATAAGTTGTTAATGATAATGATCTGATACATAAAATAGTTACATAAAATTACAATGCACCTTCAGAATTTCTAGAACAGATTCTATAGACAAAAACTAGCGAATGTAAAAGAATAGTCACTCATTTGATCTCCATAAAAAATATATATTGAAATAAATTGATGACATTGAGTATACATTCGATGTCACAGAGCGCAATACGTAGACGATAAAGATCAACTAAAATGTTCTGAATTAGTTATAACTGCGAATATATTGATGCGGAAGAACAGTACATTGTCACCACAGCAGATGTGTCCGCGCCCTAACGTGCAGTCACCCACCGGTTACACAGCAAATATTTCAACAAAGATACAGGGGCGCTCAACTCTAGCTTTAACTACCCCAGTGTACACAGGGCTTTATGAGAGAAAGCGAAGAACTGTTAATATGTGTTTTAATTGCATTGATATGACGAATCAACTGGCTACACTTTAGATATGCATATATTTAGATATAAATGTGTGAATGTTAATATTACTTTGTTACAGCGTTTTCAATCTGCAGGAGATTAATGGTAGAGTCTCGGTTAAACTTAACAAGGTGCCAAGCCCGTGAGAGATTAATTATGAAGAGGTGACGATATAATAATAACATACCATAAAATCATGACTGTAATCCTAGAAGAGGTAGGCAGAGAGAGCTAACTACTTAAAAAATAATACATTTGACACGTTATATTACATGGTTTTTTTAAAATAAACGGAGTAGCGAACGAGGTGACAGCGGTCGGAAATTACTGCCGCCGCCCATAATGTGCAAATGACCTCATATAGGACTGTTGAAATAGGACTATTAGAATCAGTCTAAATGTATAAGCTGTTAACAAGATTATTAGAGTTACATTTTTCCTATAAATGTTCTTACATATTTTATGATCCAATGTGAACTGGGTAATTTGTAAGATAGGATGGAAGGTTTTACTAAGTGAGTTGATGTTGAATATCCGGACCTAAGATTGATGATAACTTAGGAAACATTATTTTAATAATGATGTATACATATAGTATACTGTATAGATAATAATAATCCATTACTAGTAGGAGTTTGACCATAAATCACTAATTTTATTTTACGTATTAATTTAATTTTTTGTATTAATTTTATGCATTTGTGACATAAATTACACAAAAGTTTTGACATTCTGGTTTTTTCTTTTATATAATGCCCAATCTCACACTTCCTCGTATGTCCATTACCCATTTTAAAAAAGGAATTAATAAAATTTCATTTCATGTATCTGTGTAGATATATATATATAATAAAAAAAAATATTAAATATATTATTTATGGAAACATTTAATTTACCTTTTTATATAATTGTCTGCACGATATTATGTATGTATTAAGAATGTTCTAAACCGATTTCAGAATACACTGAATCTTACGACAGGTTGTGTATTTACTTAAAGAGTCGTAATCGGTTAAGATTCTCATTTTCCTCATTACATTTCACAATATCCACGAGTGTCTAAGTGATGTAATAAATAACTGAGGCATGAATCACACGTGCTGAAACTGACGTAACGTCACGCCTATTATCCCTGAAGATATAGGTAGAGGGATGTAGTACTCTCTTACGTTTCACCAGTCACAATGTTCTGACACAGATTGAGCAGTTATCTGCCATTATACTCATTATTAAATAGGTGGCATATGTATATGTATTTGCTAACCGCGTTGTTTGTGTTAGTTGCAAACATGATTGCCGCTTAAGAGGTCCAGGGTTCAAATCCGGGGTCAAGCACTATTGATTTTTTCTAATTTAGATTTTCTAGTAGTTACACGAAGCTTGTATATGCGCCTGGAGAGTAAACTAATCATCACCGCCTATTTCTTAGTAGGATATAATCGTATCTCCTGAAGAGTTTGAATATATTATACTCCTTAGCCTACCTCTTCGGTGAGTACAAGCGTCATGTTACGTAGAATTAATCAAATTTGAAAAAAGGTTTGTGGAGGCTTCTCTCCACGAACATACATATGTACAGAACTGCGAGAATAACCTAGTTGTAGTAAAGAGCAAAGAACAACCGGTACAGCCATCACTGTTAAAAGGCCATTGATTGGCCCCGAGTCGTACGAACGGACAAACAAACTGCCACAACGCCCGACTCTATTTCTTTGCCAAACACTAATATTTGGGGACCGCGTTGGCGCGATTAGAGTTCCTTCTTTTGCTCGTGCTATACAGATTTTTGACTAAGCAAACCCTTACTTTGTTTCAATGCGTGTTTAATTTGTTTATTATAATAAATTCTGTATACGATCGTTATTATATCATCACGCCTTACGCCTTACGGGTTAAGCAGATAACACCTAGCACCAAATATCTCTATCCTTACCTGCCGCGCATCTTCTACTCGGACATTCATCACTCTATTCATACATGTATGTACGCCGGTTTCAGAGAAATGTGACTCTCCCATAAATTAGTATCTTAACAATTTGGTCAGGATAGGTGAGCCCTAACTTCCCTGACACCTGCGTCATTTAACGTTCGTTAGAAATACCTCGATAGTTGAATATATATTCACAAATGCGATAGATTATCTGTATATTAGTGGAAATTCGATATTTGTAATAAATACTTACGCGAATCTTAATTCTAAAACAGTAATTCAGCATATAATTAGAACAGAAGGGCTATATGAAGATAAAACCAGATTTAGGGCTCTACATATGATTAATATTATACCTTCAAATAATATTATAACTGTCTCGTAAAGCATTGACTACTCTTTGAATGTTGCAAATGTTCATAGACGAGAGTGACCATTTACTATCAGTTGGACCGTTTATTTGTCAGACTTTACAATTAAAAAAAAAGAATATAAACATAACACTACGCCCCTATTTTCGCAGAGGTAGTAGGTAGAGGAGTGCAGTACACATAAATTTCATCAGTTTAGTATACATCGCATGTAATAGGGATATTAATATATATATTTATAATTACATCCGTGTAGAGGCCCAGATTCAGTCGAATGTCCTCAAGATGGCACACCGGACGTCCCAATTAATCCGTTTGACGGCAAGTTAAAAATCGTTTAAGCGGTACCTGCGCGGCGGCCAATTGAATTATTAATGCAGCCTCCACAACCGGCGCGTACATATTTACTTGTCGCGTAAATAGATGCGCACACAGCGAACACGCGTATTTTGCATAGTATACTCTAAAACTGCAGATAAATACTAAACAAAATTATAAATCATTTTAGTGTATAAAAAAATTATCATTTAATTTTTATTATTATTTTCATTGTTACTATTAATATATCATAAAGCCCTTTTTTACAAGGTAGGCAGGGTAGGCACATTCCTACGTTATTAAATTTTGTACCAGCTGTAGTACTCATGTTTTTCCGGGGAAGCCTAATTTCGGCCTTATCTACGATTCTTCTTCATGATATTGCAGTGCAAACTGCAAATCAACTGCAGTGATATTACCTCGATAGATCTCGATGAAGCCTGATAGCTCTTATAAACGATAGGTCCGAAACTTATCGGTCAATTTCGAAAAAACTATGTGTGCTACGCCGGTACACAATTTAATTAGGTTATTAAACAGTGTGATAATTATTTTAAGTAATGTAACTAAAACGAAACATGAACAATCGTAAGTAGTACCTATAGTTTATATTAAGCCTGCATAGTTAATAAAACCTGATTATTGAATTCTCAAAGCTACATATAAATTTAGAATGTTTTATGTCGCATTACATCTTATACTACATTTGCGTTTCCATACACAATAGGTACGTAAAAGGCCGTAGTTTTCCCAGTTGCGCGCGCTCCCCGCCTCTGTGTGAGTGCGCGTGTGTGCGAGGGTTGGCCTTTACGACGGGGCCTCAGCGGGGGGTGGGGGCCCGCTAGGAACCGTCGAGTCGCTCTCTCTTACGTATTTGCCGACTTGTGCAATTAACAGTTCTTTATGAATATTCAGCGCGAGTTGAGACGCGCGAGTTTTTATATTAATTGACGTGCGAGTTACAAGAAATGTAGTTTTAGTTTGCTCAGTTATATGACATGGATTATTGCCGTGTCCACACGCTGTCGAAACATGCGCGTTATATGTAGTTGGACATGTTAGATGGTTAAATACAAATGTATTTAAAATACATATGTAGTTAATGTTTCGGCGCCAAAGTTCACTTAGTTTTGAAAATCATTGATCATTCCAAATGAAGTCAAAGCGAACATTACTATAGAACAAAAGGAAACATATACTAAGAAAGACTAGTTATAATACTAAATATACGTAAACAATTTCGTTCCAAAAGCTTTCCGCTTAGATATGTATGTACCTACTATGGCGTATCTACTGATATTGTAATATTTGCACTTGCGTTCTCTGTATTCAAATCTCTAAACGAGTTGCACAGTCCGATACTGTATATCCCGCGGAAAACTGTTAGAGCGAGACGACATTGCGTTTAAAGAGACAGCGATAGCGGGGATGAGTCTTCTGCGTTTCAATAGCACAACGACGTAACTCCTACCAAATTTGTTATTGGAATATCTACTTTGTTGCACTGTATCAAAGATAAATTTCAATGAGGTGGTGTATACGCGGGCATTGTGCGTGTTGTATTAAGGCAGAAGAGTGCGGACAACAAATATTGATTCGGCGCGGGGCTCGAGGTGGGGGGACATAATTTGGACTAATTCCTGCGATGTTTGCACAGGCTTGTCTGGCAACGCGGCCGTCGATCGACTTAGCGTTTCTTCTGCAACTTTTTAATGGCAGCCAAGACTATGCACGACATAATACCTATATTACAGAAACTGGAACGACCACAACATTTTGTTACTTCATGTGGAATATTTACAGTTGGTTTCGCAATGTCTATAAACATTGATTTACATAACAGTCTTATGCGATAGGAATTATTTTTCCATTTTGCAAAAAGGACAGGTCTAGAAATAAAAAGGCCAAGTAAGTAATTGGGTTTACTCTGTTTATAGTCTTTAAAGCCCCAATTCCAGTGCAATAATCCGCTTTAGGAAGTTGTTGGTGGAGTAAAACTAAAATACACGTAATAATTTATTAGTTTAACTCTATAGGAATTTTCTTTTACAAATTGTACGGATTTTACCTCTAGTTCGTAATATAAATAAATATAGTAGCTGAAACAATCGTTTAGGACATAACCTGCAAGCACAAAGCTATTCTTTTACAAGAAAAACTTCCTTTTCTTAAACCTAGCAAACATGCAGATGGGTTAACGGATAGTGTCTGGTCACCACAGCCTATCTAGATGTAATCAGAGGAATCGTCCACGCGTTACTTCCTTTAAAAGAAAGGTAATTTCAGTTTCGGAAACACCTCTAAAGGAATTTCATCATCTCATACTTCATCATCACCAACCTAAGTCCACAGCTTCCTGAAGTCCTATAGGCCTCTGTTGAAGTGTTCTTTTAGGTAATCTGCACACTGCGGACTGGCGATCGCAAAGTACCGCGTCTCGCCGAGCACATGCCAGCGGTAAAAATGAACGAACGACGTTCAGCAAGGTTGTAGGTACTCCACACCCAGCCACACCCAACTTTCCCCAGCGCGCTCAGTAGCAGTTAGTATATGCTTACGGACGTTGAATACATAATTCATTTACATACAACACTCTCGGGTACTTGAGGTCAAAGAAATTAGGCCTTTGCTGTACTGCTACCACCCGTGGTTTATTATTATTGTATTACCATACCAGGTACCTCACGGGGTAAGCAGAGAGAGGTGCCGAGCCGAGTGCCAAATATCTCTATCCGTACAGACCTGTCGCGATTCCTCTACATTCATCGCTCTCTTCATATTTGCTACCAAACATTTGTGATTTACAAACGACATAACGACATAAACGAATCACCACACCTGTAATCCTCGAAGAGGTAGGGAGAGGAGTGATATCCACACGTTTCGCCAGTTCATATAATATACAACACAAGTAAACTCGGAATTGCAAGACAAGAGTGATAAAGCACTTCCTAGGCAAATGTGCTACATCCTATCTCGCTTTCCAGCTGGTGGGATAGCAGTCAAACGCCATCCTATTGCTAAATAAAAAAAAATACATAGATTTTCTAATTTAGATTTTCTAGTAGTGGCTCGGAGTCTGGATATGTGCCCGGTGTATGGCAATAGACTCACTACCTACTCCATAGTGGGACGTAAACGTAGCTGGTGAAACGTGGGGATGTTCTACGTTCCTCTCCCTACCTCCTCGGGGATTACAGGCGTGATGTTACGTACATAGGTACAAACACGAAGCAACTGCTGCCAGCAGCTTATCTCCCTAAACACATTGCGCTCGCTATCTTGAAATATTTCCATGCATCCGACTCGACACATTCTCAGAAAAGGTAGGTAAAACTTGTACGCTTCAGAATCAAGCTATGCTTGGAACTCTAGGAACAAATTAAAGATCTGAAATGTTAAAAAAACGTAGTATCACGCTTGTAATCCCCGAAGAGATAGGCAGATAATTTTAGTACACTCCTAACGTTCACCAGTTACGTTCAGACAATACTTGGTTAAAGTTAAGTAGGTAAATTTTAGCACTAACGTTACTGCCGTGAGGCCTAGTGTTTTGATTGAGTTTAAAGCCCCGCGATATTTCAAGAGATTGTCAGTGATCACTTGAATCATCATCAGTCCGGCGATCCCTATTGATGGGCATAGGCCTCGGTACCAACACTGGGCACGCCGGTTAGGCATGGCTTCTCGCGCTGCTCTCGCTACTGCCACTACGCGGTGAGGGCATAGTCGTATCTAGATGAAACTGGATACATAAGCGACTTGGATACGATAATAATATATCAATTTAAATTATCACCTGCACGCAAACACTGCATTTCTATATCAATGTGTGCATTGCGTTTTCTGTTTAAGTGTTGACGATGTGATGTACTCGGTGATTGTTGAAAATGACATGATGACATGAACATCCACAG
This sequence comes from Jemadia suekentonmiller, assembly GCA_018245575.1. Taxonomy (NCBI): domain Eukaryota; kingdom Metazoa; phylum Arthropoda; class Insecta; order Lepidoptera; family Hesperiidae; genus Jemadia; species Jemadia suekentonmiller. The sequence goes on along the minus strand of DWDU01000307.1, from coordinate 8,162 downwards.
TCGCAGCTAGAGGACAGCAGACACTTGAATGATAGATGTGTGTTTATACTCAGATTAACTCGCATAGCGATGACTTCGGAGCATTTTGCAATGATATGATTGTATAAATTTTGAAAAAAATATAGAAGACGTAGTTTTTTTTTATTATGTATACTTCATTATTATGTATACTTAAAAAAAAAGACAAAACAGCCCACCTATGGAGTTTCTTTCGCCGCTTCTTCTCCATAGCGAGGCATCTTCGGAAGCGGTGGTAGCATCATTTTGACGTAAAAAAGTGTTCTAATGAACCAATTTTGAATAAATGACAGTTGAAAAATTTCAATTTGATTTCGTATTGTTCACAGGTTTATAAAATTACAATATTTTGATAGTAAAAGATAACAAAATTATAAAAAAAGCCTTTTATATTTTTTTAAAGCTTATTTTAATTTTGCCCGTAGCATGGCAATAGGCTCATCTATTCCATAGTGGGCCGTAAACGTAACTGGTGAAACGTGGGAGTGTAGTTCACTTCTCTGCCTACCTCTTCGGGGATACTGGCGTGCTTTTACGTTTTTAGTTTAAATTTGGTATGAAACTTAAATTATCACGATACGATTACCGAATTCGAATAAAACTTGATTTTATAAAAGAGTTCTTCAGATGGGTCTTGATAGTACTTAGATCTTTTTGTGGACATAAGTAACGTCCAAGCTTTGTTTAAAATAAAATTATTTATTTATTCTTGTGTAACACCTTTAAACACTGAAAGGGTACTAAATCAGTATATTAAAATCGTAAGGTAATTAATATAATCGGATTCTATATATTCTTATGATTCTAAGTACTATTTTCATTATTATTATTGGAATGTTTGCTCATGATATGTGACATTTTGTACTGGTGGCAGTATATTAAATATTTACGTATATTAAATGCCCGTTATTTAATATATGACGAAGGTGACCAATTCAGCGGAAAGTGTTAATGGAAAATTTCGTACAGTTCTATATACAGATTACGTTTGAAAGTAACGTAAAGTAATATAAAGTTGGTTCCTTGGCACGTTTTTTCTCAAGAAGACATTCATCAACTTTTTCATCGTCATTTGGAATGAGAAGAGTTAAGGTCGCTGTGTTCAAATTAGTTACATTTGTTATAAAAATCTTATGGGTTAAATCTAATTTTTCAAATCTTTTCTCACCATTAGCTAAACTAATCGACCGAGAAATATAAAATATAACAACTTCCGTCACATTAGTATGAAAATAAAAATTAAAGTTAAGTAGTTACAATTTGACCGTTAACTGTTACATATTAAATATATAAAAAACCTAACATCACACCTGTTATCCTGAACAGGCAGACTTAGGATGTATGAACATATTTTTTACATTACTCAATGTAGTATATATACAGAAAGTCTATTATTATATAAACATTGAATAATATACTTTCATTGCTCTATTTACAAATGATTTCTGCATGAAAAACATCTGACAATGCATCGCAAATCAGTGCCGCCCGCAAACAGAGCGCGACTTAATAAACGTCAAACGAAAGAACCGGTGCATAAAATCACAACTGTTAGGCCCCTGGGCGTGGATTAGGGTTGCCACCTTTGATAATTATTATCGGTATTTAAGAAAAAAATAATTTGGAACGAAGAATAATATAAATATTTAATTAATTTTTTAATTTTCGTTATTAAAATGTTACATGTCAATTAAAAATGTTCTTTTGAAGTTTTATGTGTTTGAATTATGTTTGTCATTCCAAATCGAATTCTTCACTGAACGTGTAATTATGTCTTTATGATGCTCGATTCATAGCGAATTTAAAAATCATGCAAGTTTTAAAACTGAATCCTTTACTAAATCAATTTCTTTAATTACATTTTTCGTTGGAATCGCGCATCACCCCTCGGAGCACCCGGCCGTTCTACCCACCCCTTGCAATCCCTCGCGGCCCTTGCAAGGGATCATCCGCGATCTTCGATATTAGCACCGCGGGCAATTCAGACCCATAAATAAAAAATACTTATTGCAATCGAAGGCCGCCGGTATAAGTATGTAATGGTTTTTTTATGAATCCTCTAATCTTACGGGGAACATCGTTTCTTTGACTATTGAATACGGAAGCAAAATGGCGGCATATATTATATATCTGTGTATTAATCCTTTTGAAAATTCATTTATTAGTACTCGTTATGACTGCCTCGTTGGTCTTGTTGGTTGCAAGCGCGACTGCCGATCAAGTGGTCCTGGTTTCGATTCCCGGGTCGGGCACTATATAATTTTTCTAATTTAGATTTTCTAATAGTGGCTCCGAGTCTGGATTGGTGCTCGTTGCATGGTAATAGGCTCACCACCTATTCCATAGTGGGACGTAAACGTAACTGGTGAAACGTGGGAGTGTACTACACTCACTCCTGTGCCTACTTCTTCGGGGATAATAGGCGTTACGTTTTTTTATTTATTAGTATATATGTTCGTGTGTATATGGTAAATTGTACTATTATAATACACAAAAACCAACCACATGCTCTCTCCATCATCTAGGGTAGACTGGGAGAGAATGTCATTAGGAATTAAGTACGCCCTTGTACCTTAGATAAAGGCGAATCTTTCAACTGTGGTTGTATTCAACAGCGATCATTTGATGTCTGGTTATAACAAAGTCTACAGATCACCATCATCATCACCCGTTTATCGTGCCACTGTTAGATAGTGGTTTACTCTCGAAGTGAGCAGAGAAAGCCACAATCTGCCATGTTGGCCAAATGCGACTCGGCAAACTTCACACGCCTTAAAGAACAGTATGGAAAACTTTAAGGCGTGGCGTTTACATGCAGTAATTCACCTTCGGCGTTAGAACACTTCCGTACACATATTTTAAAAATGCAACAATGGGTTTTCAAGCAACACTACGAGTAGTAACATACATAATTTAGAAATAGCGAATGTTAGTAAAACAAGATGGCGGCGGCACGTGACCCGATGCGTTTTTAATTGCAATCATTCGTGTTTTATGTTGTTTGCACGGTACGTGTGTTTGCCGAGTGTTATTTATGGCCGGTGGGAACGTTCTGGCAATGCCGCTTGATGTTACCATAGCTTACTTTTAGTTTGTCCAACCTTTAAAGGAGTTACAAAAGCTTTATATCGACTTAATACCGAATAATCGATCGGCTTGTAAATTTTTAACGTTTTTGTCTTTGTATACCTAATTAAATCCGTTGAAATAGACTGAGAGAAAATATTTTATCTGTACAGACGAGTCTGAACAATTTGACCTAAAAATTGAGTTACTGTCAGTAAGCATTTCGAAGCAACTTTGGCCATTAACAACAAAGGTGGTCATAAAAACATTCTAAATGGAATAAATCGTAGAATGATGAAGAAAAAAGTTTAAATAGAATAAATTGCAGATTGTTTAAGAAAAAACTGTCTACATCGAATAAATATATAGTGTAGTAGAATAAAAAAAAACCATCTAAATCGCAGAATTTGTAAACCGCTAAAAGAAAAAAAACCGAATAAATTATAGAGTGTTACGAAAAAAAATATATGTTTAAACCGAATAAACTGTGGCGGTGTTTTCAATTATATCGCGTAGCGGCGTCGACGGTCCCCTAGACGTGCATCGCCCTGATAAAACGGAGCGGCCTAAGTAAATACACGGACTGAACGCATCTGCCGACTCTTACACCGACGTGGCGGTGTGTGATAAGAACGTACGCGCCGAATAACGTTTTCCACACAAAGAAATATTCTCAGAAACGTATGACGCGATGACTCTTTATCACACATCATAAAGCCTGCACTTCACCGAAGGGCTAGACAGCAGTGCAGTACGCTATCAGGTCTCAGTCACGTAATAAGTCGTACCGTGAAATAGCGGATAAAATACCGCTTAAATCGTGTTATAATAATAAAATGCAACGTGTTTTTGAGTGGGAACCACGCTTTAGTAAACGTTGCGGAGGACGCCTTCCGGCTAGGTGGAGTGCCGACATACGCAAAGTGGCTGGAAGCGGTTGGATGCGGAGAGCTGGACAGCGAGCTCAGTGGCGCGCTGTCGGAGAGGCCTGATGAGGATGACGACATATATTACAAATTTGATACCGATTTAAGTTACACTGAGTTCACTGGAATTTTTTATCTTACTGATCTTAAGGATGTGTCGTAGACGTGTTATAAACGTAGTCAGACACTGATCCAACGCGAGGGCGAAAATATGGCGTATTTATCAACTCTTCGACGATTGCAGGCGTGTTGTTATTTTATGCATTTTTTTTATTATTTTTTACGTAACGTAACATAAAACGTAACATCACGCCTGTAATCCCCGAAGAGGTAGGCAGAGGAGTGTAGAACACTCCGACGTTTCACCAGTTACGTTTACGTTCCATTTATTATCCAGATTTTCTAGTTGTGGCTCGGTGTCTGGATATGTTTCCGGTGCATGGCAGTAGACTCACAACCTATTCCATAGTGGGACGTAAACGTAACTGGTGAAACGTGGGAGTGTACAACACTGTTCGAGGACCACAAGGTTACGTAATGTTACCTTTTGTTAACTTAATTTTTGGCTCACCTGCATGCATTTATAGATGCTTCGTCTTAAACTGTCTGACTTCTACTAAGTACCGCATTTATCGTCACCCTGCTGTACAGGAGCCTTCTCTTAGTAGGAGGTAAGTGTGAGTTGGCAGCCTATTAAATATGGCACGAGCCTCCAACGATTGTCTCAAATCACTACGTAGATATATGTAGGTATGTATTTACAAAACAAACCAATTCGGACGTGTTCTATATATAAACAAAATGGATTACTATTTTAGTTCGTTAAGGGTAATATCTTAGTTTGTTTATACAAATCGTTTTTGACAGTCCAATGTTATCGTACAATAAGAGCATGTAGGGATATGCTAGGTTATCACAACTTACAATGTTCGGTGATGTTAATTGAATGATAATTGAGCCTTTGTTTATAAACATCTTAAATATACATTTTAAAAATTATTGATAATGTTCCACATAATTACATGTTATAGATAAGTATGTTTATAAACATTCTAATTATTATAAGATATAGTTAGATATATATATTAGACCTATTCCAATGGACCTCTAACGTAACTGGTCGAACGTGGGACTATTACATTCCTCTGCCGACCCGTTCGGGTTATTATAAGCGTGGATATGTGATTTTGTTATATTTCTGTCGCTGTTCTATCTATGTTCGAAATTCAAATGTTGACAGTGCTTTTGATCGTGGCGAATAGCAACCTCATTATCACATCAATCCGTTTGCTTGTGAAGTAGGGTGAGCATAGTGATTGGGTTAACTTTGGTTTCCGTGTGAGCTCGCTAGGTGTGTGGCAGGGGAGTGCGGAGGTTAATGAGTGTCGTTGCACCGCGCACCTCTGCGCGGAGTCAAGGGCGGCTTGTCGTTGACGGAGCGTCGCATGCGCATCTTCGCACGCAATCCTTTCCCGCGACGCGATCATAGTCCAATTGTGGGAACTGCGACTGGCTCCGCCTTATAGTTCACGTTTCACCTGTTATATTGACTTTATTTATAGGCGTATTGTAATTAAATTGTTTTTATGTTTATTGTTCAACGTGCTACGCCAGGCACGGTTAGTTCGGCCAAGGATAATCGCTAGATTCGCGACTCAGTGCATCGCGATTGAGTTTTGGTTCACCGTTCGCCAAATTACTCGCTCGAGGTTCGCTCAAGTTTGCTGAGCTTGCTGAGCGTTTTTTCGCTCGTTTAATCAGCGTTGCAGTAGTTTGGAAATAATCCTTGCACATCAATAAAAGGTTCGAAAGGCTTAAAAAGTGGCAGTGATGGTAAATTAAGTACCTACGTACGAACAAATTCTTTCCTCACCTTTTTGTATTATTCGGTCTTTGTGTGTTGCTGAAAAAGATTCCCGGTGAGAACTAAGAATAGGATGTTCCTGGCGAGGGTTTCGGCGATTAAACTTCACAATCTTTAAAAAATCACTTTATAGTGTAAAGTTTTACAGGATAGGACGAGGTAGAGAAAACTTTAGTATCTGCCTACCTGTATGAGAAGTGTGTATGTTTTTATTTAAGTACTTATGTTCGATGATTGTGTTTTGTCGATCGTACTCTGGTACACTCTCTCTTGCCACAATTTTATTTTTAATTTTATGACTTCCAGAGGAGGCTGTTAAATTGATTATTGATGTGTCATTGAACTTTGTAATATTGAGTAACGTTAAAAGACGTGTAGACGTGTGGGATATAGTTCACAACTTATTGGAACTTGTAGGAATTCTACAGTTACTAGATAATTGGTAACGTTTATATATTGTATATTTATAGTTTAGACAATATTAAAAGTGTATATTCGACAGTACATAGGTACATAATACATATTAAAATATGTTATCTTTATAACATCACGCTACGTTCCTTACGGAAGACGAAAATATAGACAAAACAGCATGAAATATATATATCCTCACAGACTACAGACCTGACTTGCTTCTGCAGTCATCACTCTCTTCATACGAGCGCGCCGATTTTGAACGCATCTGGCTCTCTTGTCAATTTGCAACAAAATACTGTGATTTTAAAGTATATATGTACAAACATATAGGAGTAATGTAAGTTGTAAAATAAGCTGCGGTTATCAGCATGAGCGCAGTAGGCAGCTTCCCGCTGCTGGGCCGCTATCGCGGTCGGCTTCCTCCCGCCGCGCCGCGCGCCGCGTCGACACGTCGCGTTTATTTATAGCGTTTTTCTTTTTGTCCCCAGGATCAATATGATAACTTAGCCGCCCACACACACAAAGGTATCGAGTTCTTAGACAAATATGGCAACTTTGTTAAGGAGAGGTGCGCGATAGAATTGGAATATGCAGGAAAACTCAGGTGAGCATGTTTGTTATGTCCTCTTTAATTAGGTATTGTTTTTTTTTTACATTCACGGTTGTAAATTGTAATACTAAGTTAGAAAGAGCCGATATTATCGGACCTGGGGATCGAACCCTAGATCCGTTCGATTACCAGTTGCGCTTGCAAACCCTCGATCAACGAGGCTGCCATTGATTTTATTACTTTGTACAATTAACTGGATGAACTCTAGAAACCAATAAGGGAATAATTTGGTTGAGATGAAGTAACTTTGTCTCATCATACAATCTCAGTCGACGCTTGCTGCCAGTCGGCGGTCAGGGTATAATAGCTGTCTAGGTACGCGCTATCCCGGTCGCCAGAGCCAATGATTTATGATAATTATAAAAATGTTCATAACACTCAATGAAACCAGACGAATAATGAAACGTAAAAGATTGAGAAAGTATATTTTGTTTTTATATATAAAGCGTAGCGGGTCGTTAAAGTTGTTTTAGTAAACGTCCTTATGTTTTATATATTTACGGTGTTATGTACTCAGACATACATTATGTTGTCCAAGTCAGATAATAATTAGTATAAAGAAAATTGTTATTGAACGAAAGTGAACATAATTTAATCGACTTTTTTTTCTCTCCGTATAATGATTCGATACTTTCAAATTACATAATTATACGGACAGAATAGTAATAATCGATTGGAGCCCAAATGTCAAGCCGCATCAACACGGGCCGATGTCAGCTAACCCGTGCCACGAGTTTTCGTGTGTCGAGTCGCATGTCCACTTTCACTATACGTTAAGTTAGTTATTTGTCAACGAAAATATACAGGTGTGTATGCGATACGATACTCTTATACAATATTAATTATCTCATTCATTATGTATGCTCGTATGATACTCGGGCGTCAAGTGATAGCGCTCTCGTCGCCGCTCGCCTTTCGCATATCAATCGTCTCGATCCAGTGTTACGTTTTGTTACAGGAGGCTCGTCAAGAACTATCAACCTAAAAGGAAAGAAGAAGATGAATATCAGTAAGTGTTGATGATTAATTCATTGTTTACTTTGATATTGTTCAAAATATCAATGAATGAGTAGGTGCTTTCAAGGCAGCGTGCTGCGTTCTGTGCTGTATGTTGCTTGCCATCAGGTAGGATTGTGGTCAAACGGAAGCTTACAGTTATTAAAAAAATGTTTATTCTGAAACACTGTTAGAAAATCACCAGCACTAGAAAAATCCAATAGTGCCCGATCCGGGGTTCGAACCCAGGAGCTCTTGATCGGCA
>DWDU01000306.1:0-20285 GCA_018245575.1 Jemadia suekentonmiller | reverse complement strand
TTAGCACTTATGTTAGAATATAATCTAATTTATTGTGGAGCTGGAGTTACATCACACCAAGCAAGTTTATGATTTAAATAATCATTTACTTTCTAATAGGCTTTATTTAAAAGATTTTCTTTAATAAAGGACTGATTTTTTTTATGTGAAAGCTTAATGACGTTTTTTGGTATTTTGTTGTAGGAGGGAATACAGTTTCCCATGAAAGAGTGAGATTTAAGCGAAAGCGTGACATAGCCAATTTACCCTTATTTCCTGAATTACTATCATTTACTATCATTCTTTACCGAAAGTAAATAGTTGTATCATGCATACACAATATTTTCCTAAATATACTGGTTAGGCACTGTCAAAATATCTTATGTTCTTTTGTTTTTCTTACATGTACGATTATAATAAAGAATGAACAGAATATCGCCACTGCAGTTGTCAGTCAAAAATGGAACAACGTAAAACATAACTTATTTGCATCTGCGATATCACGCCCTTTATTACCTTATAGGACTCGTGTTGTATGTCAGCCAGCCTAACACCAGTTAGTGATCAGTCGTAGTGCCTGTGATAGGTGCACACTGTTTCCGCTACGTACCATACATTGAGTTTCAGAGGTAGATATAATATATGCTTATATGGGTAGCCACTGAATGATATATATTAGTGATACATAATACAACAAAGTGGGCAGTAATGCCATTGGTCCCGTCGTGGGCAGAACACTGCCATAATACTCAAATTTATGTAGGTGGAGGATACTCGCCCGCTCGACCCCACGTGAAATTGCGGTAAAGCAGGATAGAAATATTTTCTAAGGTAAATTTTACGAATTTTATGAATATACTCGTTTTATCTATATGTCCGAGCTGGGTATATCACGTTAAATATTATGAAATTATACAAATTATGTTATAGTTAATGATTAATTACAGTAATCTCTAATGGATGGGCTATCCTCGCTACTACAGAAGGTCTCCTACATTTATCACCATCATATTTTAGTACTGTTTTATAGTAAAAGCTTGGAAAGTATAGATAAATGACAACGTGGTTATTCGAAATGATTTAATTCTTACCAGAGGCGCATAAAATGTGTATAGCTGTAATCTAACAGTGAAGACCAAAGTATGTTAAATATCGGAATCTTCAATCGCCCTCGGAATCACCGGAAACGATTATAAAAAATTGCCATTAAATAATTAACTCCTGCTTATTATCTAAGTCCTTATAATTGGGGTATGCACTAGTATATTCCGTTGATTGTTGAGTACCTATTTATTGTAATAACTTCCTTCTGAAGCCGGTTCATACAGCTGAGTCCATCTCATGGTGTAGGAAGTAGACAGTTCCGGTTGCAATGTCAGTGTCGACACGAGGCCGCCCGCCTGATTCGACCAACGACCGCTACCTGCTCGCCCAATCATACCTTAATGGGTTGTTGTCTTACGGTGGACTAAAGAGAGAGAGACAAGATAAAAATGTACGATTATAACAATGTTACCACTGATTGTCAGTAAAAACAACGTAAATAGAATCGTATTAACAGGGTACATTGAAAGATAAATGCATATAATTTAAAAGCAACTGCTTTTAAGTTCGAGTAGGAGATGATTTTAGACTTACTCGTCACATGGACTAGTTATCACATAGACTAGTCATCACATAGACGCTACATGTGTACTTAACTGTGAATATAGCAAGTTGTTTGTCGTTTATTCGTCGGCGGCGAAGCAATTATAATGTACGAGTAGTTGGTGCCAGGTGTCGACAACAAATATTCAACATAGCAGGCGCACAGTTGGTTGCACAATGAATGTAGAGTCAACGATCTCTCAAGGTGAGTTATGGTGTCCAAATTTAATTCCAAGGTTTCGATCACTAATAAAGTCGACTACATATATAAACACACAAATATTAAAGTACATATGAACATATAACATACAAACGTCTCTCTAATAGAGTATCAATGTAACATTTCGGTGACTCGGTATGAAGGTTAGTTTTACGCTATACTACATTGATAAAAAATTAATACATTTTGATATTGCAAAAATAATAAATTTGCAATTTCAATGGCAATTAACAAGTCATGTTTATGTGCCTTCAATATTGATTATTCACACCTAAAAATAGGACGTCAGAATAATAGTACAACAATCCAGATACACGACACGACAATCCAATTACACGTCAGTCTACGTTCCTTTAATGCTGTGTCTTTCTTAATGTCGTTGCAAGTATTTTTGATTACAAAATAAGCTCGGTAGCATGATCATTATAGCTACCGAAATGGAGGACGACACGGTTTATGAAAACGACCATCAACGATGCAAACTTTTCTGTTAGTTTAATCATTTATTTCTACTAATAACTGAAAGTCCGACTAGAGGTCCGACTAGAACATTCCTTACTTCGACCTACTGCTGTGGATAATAGATGCACCTTCTGGAAACATCCCAATTCGGGACAGTGTTACGATTTCTTACTGAGTGTTGTTCCGCTATACGAGTAACCTCAGTATAGGTACTCGCTAAATATATGATGGTGACGATATTATCCTTTTATAACATAATGTTTCATGGAACGACTGGTCGTTTCTGAAACATTCATATTGAACTTGAATATTACCACGTTTCGGAAATTGTACTACTTTATTAGGTAAAGTGTAATATATGATATATTTAGTTCCTAAAAATAATTTTTACACTCTATTTGCCTGCTAAACAATATGAGTGACAAATAAAATCATTGATAATATAAATATATACTGAAATATGTGTTATGAAAAAATAATTATTATAAATTCTAATCATAAAACTACTATACGAATTGATGCGTACAAAGGCAAATTGATCAGGATTTGTATTATTAGCCTTCGCTGCACAACCTTGACATTCAGCTCCACGTAGCACTAAGTCCATTCATTTTAAAAGTAGACACTTCCGATCTATAGACTTCCTATTCCATGGTATCAATGTTTACTTTTAATACGACTATTTAAATGCGTCTCGGGTTCTATCCGCCGATTCGACAAGCTAGCTACTTCTAAACTCATTTCCGGAAACATGTGGCCAATTGATCGCCTTTATCTCATTCAGAAGGTAAACAAGAGACAAAATTTCCACTTCCGTTATATTGTCAAAAAAATCCTTTAATAATATTATATCCATCACATAATGATTCTTATAAATGAAACTTTTATATGGTTTTGGATACATTTTTGATAAATGTATTAGAAGGTTGTCAGTTCTAATGTTGTTATTATTGTGTAGACAATAAAGATCATACACCTAAAATCTTGGAATGTTTAATAATGTTCTTGAACAACATAAAAATTCGTACGACTGAATATTGGTTGATGCATTTTTTATGAACTCTATTATTACAACAGTCACGACCGCGGCCAATCATACAAAACAGCGAACAATGTTTTCTAGTTAGACCGGCACACCTAGCATTATTTTAACTCGGCACCGGCATCCTCCCACTACCATGTTTTGAAAGGAACCAGTGACATTCGGTACCTTTTCGCTTTCACCGCATTGGAAAGTGAGCGTAAAAAACGTATTTTGGCAACGGCAAAATAGCGGCAGATCGTCGACCCCATCGAGTCATAGGCCATAGACAAAGGGCGGCCATATTGTAACGAAAGTAAAAGTGTCGGTGATTATAAATTAAAAATGTTATGGAGTCACGATCGCGATCCACGAGACGATTTTGGAATGTCACGGTTAAAGTCGGACCGCACCGGTTTGTAACCACACGTTATATATCAAAACAATTTCAGAACACATTCTGATGTCTACACAATAGTTGGAAATTGTATGAAGATTTTCCAAAACTCAAGAATAGAGAATTAAAATCATAATATGGTGATTAAGTCTTGAAATATAACCAATTGAAATTCAGTTTGTTTTTTACCATTTAAATATCCCGCTTCCTTCTGGACAATACGCATAATAATAATCATGATGCAAATAAATAATGATGCAACGAAGAGATGTTTTTAACAAAAAAAAAATACAACACAAAGTTTAGGTATAATCTATGCGACGTACAACTTCAACTTCCTCGTCACGTCTCAAGGGTATTTTTTTTATTTAATACGCAGTTGTGGTAATAATAATAAATCGAATGCACGAGCTCTATTTAATTTAATAAAAGTATAACCAAATGCATTTTGCAGGTAAATATATTACTAACACGTAAATTTACACTGTGAATTTATGTTCGACCTAACGAAAAAAATGGCTTCGAAAGACACTTGAGTAATAGTTTTCGCACGTAGCATGGCGCGTAGCTCTTGCTACGCAATAGTCTACGATATGTCTGCTTACAAGTACAAATTATATTTTTATGTTGCATGGTCTTTTGTAGAACCAATAATATATAAATAATATTTATTCTGTGTTTTGTATTATTTTCGCATATCCACATAAAGATGGAAAAATTTTGAACTTTTATAAAATAGATATATTTACCCATCGTGGATGTCATCGTCTGCAGTTGTCGTGCATGCGCAGAGGCGTCGTGCGCCTCAGGCCCCAGGTTGTCTCCGGACGACAGCTTGCCTAGCAGCTAGGCTTGCACATCACAAGAAGTTCCACGTCTTTATAGAAACACCAAACACCTTTTTAATTTACGTCTTCGAAAATTTTTCGACACACCAACTCTCAGCATACTTTTTTAAAAGCGGCACTCGATACGTTCAGCACGCGAAGTCCAGCGCACTTCCTGCGGAACGAAAACACTAGGGTAGCGCGAGCGCAGGTAGCGGTTGGCATGCGGCTGCCTGCGCGCTCTCCGAACCTCTCGATTCGGCAAAATCACGATAACGACTGCGCGCGAATGTCGTCATGTCGAAATTCGAAACACTTTCACCTAAATATTCCGCCTCCGTTTCGGCAGACGCGGGCGTCGCTCTCGGCGCTCACACACACACACCGCTGACATCGTCAGTACTCAATTACGTACGCCGTAAAAATTGCGTCAGTGTTTTTCGTAGCCGACCTTACGTTTGTAGAGTACACTGCCGAAATATAGTTATCCCTGTCTTATATTCATTCACCGTTATAAGAGAATTTTTTGTTTCATTTTTTTTATCTGGCCGGATAGTCGAGGACACGCGTGTGAGTGTGCGGATTTCGATAGCGGGGTCAATGAACCGCCGAAAGGGATTTCGTTAAAAAGTTAGCAGCGATGTTTCAGTGTTAGGATGCGTTGCTTTAATGGGTATGGCTGTAGCACAGTGAGGCGTGTGTGGTCCGATGGAGGGGAACTAGTCGACATCATCGCATAAGTAGGTCAACCGCATGCGCACGCGCGGGTTTCATGAGCTCATGATGTACGATACTAACGCTAACTCTACGTCATCTTCAATTAATCCTAACACTCCTTACGATAAGCGGAATTTAATTAAATATCAATGAAAATTTAAACGTTGGGTTAATGAATATATAAACGGTATTCGTATATGAAAATTAAATTTCATATTTAACGTAACATAGGTGTTTACAAAAAAAATCACTACAAAGCCTCCGCAGTCCGTCGCATAGACTATACAGAGCGGTTACAAATGTTTAGCTGTTTTTTGTGTAAAAGGTTAGGCGGGCCGATGGCACAGTTTGGTGTTGGATTACATTAAAGCGGAGTTCATTCGCATCGACCGATATTCGTGTTTATCTAGATTACTGATTCATTACATTAACAGTATGCAAGACGTACCGAACAGGTGAATAATTTATGTTAGAATATTTATCAATATTTTTCCTGTTCGAATTGAATGTACATTAAACATAATACCGTTCACGAAGGACATACATTTTAATGTGTATATAAATGAATAAAGCATTTCGGTATAGCTAATTTGACAAATATCGACGTCGAACGTCAACGGAGCGGCGATGCTTTAAATATCAGTAACATGTTTGGAGTGGCCATCAGCGGTGCGACGCGCTGCGCTCAGTCAGGTAGTCCGAGGTATATATAGCCAGGAACAGCGTCGAAACTAGGTTAACTATTCTCCTGTAGAAAAACACGGCCACTCGAAATTCTGACGCAACTGTGACTGGCCTATCTGAAGTATAGGCGAAGCTAAGTAACCCCATTCGAAAAACACGAAAGGAGGAAACGTCTCACACCTATTATTATTCCTAGCATTGTGAATGTTATTTTGTTATTACACGTGGATGTTTTAACCGTTACATACTGATTTCGCTCTGGTTGCAGCTAACTCGTGTCAGAGCCTGTCAGACTCACAATCAGAGACCGTCAGATATTGTTGTTATGTCAATAGCAGACAGGCATCTTTAGCATGGTAGTGTGATGTAATTTTTACAGCTTATAAGCGTTTGTTTAAAATTTTGAGTAGAAGCATTAAAAGTTTTATTAAAGTATTGATTTCATTATTTTTACTTTTAATATATAAGGATTTAGACGTTTTTGTTATATGTCAGTCCAAATATTTCTGGGAGCCAAAAGATTAAATTGAAATTTATTTTCTGGAAATCATACTCGTATTCAATACCATTATTTTATATTATATGTACATACTAGTTGTTCTTCGAACACCTCTATTCATGGAATTCACCGAATACGCGATAACATTTCACACTGCAATGTTGACTTAGACACATTTCTAAAGTACTTTTTTTGGTGATAACTAGACAGTGCTGACATTGTTCACAATATTTGTTCAAATTGAATTTTTCACACAATTCTTTTGAAACGCACCGAACGAACGCATTGTTGCTAACATGAAATGTTTACTCTGCGAGATTCAACTTATCTGAAATACTCAAAGTGTTGCCTGTGAACAAAAAATCAAAAATAAAATCAGATTACATACAAGTGTTATCTGATAGTAATTGAACTGTATATCGGCACATCGGTTTTATGATAACACTGTTTTCACACGCCGGGGCTAGACGCACCGATCTATTTCGAGTTGAATAACCTCACGCTAAAAACGATTATCTTGCATAATTTAAGCGACACATTAAATGTCATTGTTTGATAGCATTGTATCGCATCGACGTGTATAATGGAGAGATTTAGTTGTCATAATAAATCAAATTTATTTGTACGATATATTATTGGTGTTTTTTTTAACTACATACGTAATAGATTTAAAGCAGACGGTGACCGTAGGAAGGTGATTTATTTAACAAACATTATTTCGATTTTACGTCTTTTAATTAAGGCTTTAAACTATATTTTATTGTTTAAATTGGACGATTTACATGCCATTAAAATTAAACATAGATACATAATTGAAATACTATTTTTGTCATACAACAATAAGGGCGCGATTCTTTTTCTACGATATAAAACTTGAGGCAGACGAATGGCCACGCTGTTAGAAATAAAAGAAGATCACATTAGACCACACGAGCTCGGTAATAATATGCACGTCTATTTTTAGAAAAAACAATTTATGTTGTAGGTACAAGAAACATTGGTAAATTTTTATAGACTATTCGGGGACATCGTCTCTTTAAATATTTGGCCTCGGCATTCACCCTTACATGTCAGCACGACGGGCTGGTGACAATCCAAATTTCGCCGATAAAGGTGTGAACGACCTCGGTCATTCGTAAACATCAAAAAGAGATTACAATAAAAACTACATTATACTAAGTACTGGTGTACCATTCGCTTTCTCAATTGGTAATATTATTAAAGTTACTTATTATATGGTGTGTTTCAAACTTCTCAAAGTGTTTACAAAGCCAAATTTATTTAATAGAAGACGTCAACATTTATGTTATAATATTTGCCCAATAGACTATGATTGAACTCGGTCTCGGATCACTTTACAAGTTCTTGGAAATTGGAAACGAAAATAACTCAAGTTTACGTTACTAAAGTGTTTCATATAGATTGTTTATAACAGTGGAGTAGAAAAGTCAAAAAACTAGGTCGAGTACACGGCTATTTTTATACGAAACTTATACATCTATCTAATTTAAGTGGCGCGTTTCGTTATG
The DNA here is from genome assembly GCA_018245575.1 of Jemadia suekentonmiller. NCBI lineage: Eukaryota > Metazoa > Arthropoda > Insecta > Lepidoptera > Hesperiidae > Jemadia > Jemadia suekentonmiller. The sequence continues at coordinate 12,303 of DWDU01000306.1, read as the reverse complement.
CGTCGTGAACTGGTATTTATAAGTAATTTTTTTGTTTTTATGACATGTATGTACGACCGAATGATCCTTTGAAAGGACGAATATTTTTTTATGCTGCAATCATTATAAAAATTGTTCCTTTTTAGTGCTGTTTTAAAGCGGTATAACCACAGGAGCGTTTTGCACACTCAAACACACTAGGAATTCTATGCACGTACACTGTTTTTGAACAGGACATAAAATGATATAAAAAATTTCACCCGACCGTACGTCCCATTGTCTATCATACGATATCCAAAAATGAACTGAATCACCGCTGAACGACGCACACATTAACATGATAAATAACAATAAACAATAGTTACGTTACATGTCAATGACATGCGTCAAATTGTATTGTACCTACTACAATAAGTTTGGTTTTGGTACAACGTGTGTAGGCAACGTTAACAATAATGGTCCCGGTGCCAGAAGATGTCTATCATTTTAGAAAGCTCGTTTCCAACCGAAAATAGAGAGAGAGAGGGAGATCCAGTGAGCACAAATTTAAAGCCATATTTTTTTCGTAATTAGCCTAGCAAACATAAAGCAGCTTCCTGTCCTAATTCTCTGAAAATCTCAGGAAGATATCCACTCCATATTTTATACGTGGGCGGTAAAATCGAGCGCGCTAACCTGTGTCCACGCGTGTGCAAATCCGTGCAGTTTATAACTGTTTATTAATTCCAAATACGTTATGTTTTTTTTAATATCCTATTTGTTTCATGTACTAATACTATACTCAGTAATACCTACTATACAAATTCATCGACCATGTTGATTAGTGAGTGTCAGCGAATGCAAACAAAAGCTTAAAAATAATAAAATTCTTCATAGCTGAACAATTTGCACGCTATTAAGTAATTTTAAGAGAGATTTGAATAAAATTGAAAAATGTATTGAAGTCAATATCGAATGGAAAATTTATCTTATTAGTTATTTGTCTTAACATCAAGTTCTGAATATCGTTATGAAAAAAGGTTCACATTAGTTATATAACGAAGGCACGGTGTCCGCGCGGCTGACGCGTGACCGCGGCCCGCGTCGCCGCGCGGTTTCACAACTCATCCACCGAAGCCGTTTTCACTTTTTCGCTGTCAAGAACGCGCGCGAGCGATAAACAAACTAGCATTTTGGCCGTCACTACTAACCAACTATCTAAATATTAGAAGCAATAACAACATCATTCCAGTCATCGATTTTGATTCCTGACACATTGAACTTAAGTCCAATTTGCAACCGCTCATGCAAGCTGCCCGATAGAGTTCACTATGCAAGCCGCGATACGACTGCCAAAATAGAAGGTCTTCTCTATGCGCACTCCATAAAGGAATTTGAACCTTATTCGTATAAAATAATAGGGTTATCGAAGGTGCTCAGTTATATTTTTACCTCTGTTATCATTGCAGAGAGCGGCTTTAGAAACGTCGAGGCTGTTCATTGACCTTTTTTGGCACATACGCTAGCGAAACAAAAGACTCATTTTGTTAGAGACATTAAAGGAACCTTGATGTGCAACGGTTATTATTTACCTGCGAATCGTTGGAAAGTAAGTTTATTAGGACATTGAGTGTTTTATTTACATTTTAGTGTAAGCAAGAAGAAAATATCCTGTACTCAAGTATTTCTTTTTATATGGAAACATGCCCGTTAAAGCTTATGCTCAGCCTATTTAACGTATTATGACGGTAATGAAAATAACACTACAAATTCTTACAAGTGTGACAATAATTTATTATGCAAAGATCTTTCGGCATTATTTCAATAAAATTTCAGAGGTATTTCTAATGACAGAAAACCACTGGAGAAAATAAAAAAATGCCATTGATTTGGATAACAGAGGAAAATTTTTATATATATGCTTTAACTGAACACGGCTACACCTCATACATTTATAGACCTGACTAGTTCCGCGTACTGAGGCAACTTGGGACTGAACAAGACCGGTCGCGGTCCTCGATATCCATCACTGTAACGAAGCGTCTATTGTTTTTGGTTCGAGAACTGCTTACTTGTCACAATAATAGTCCGATTGCGGCTGACATTGCCTCTCACCGGCGCACGTAACACATGGTTACGCAAAAGGTCTTTGCTCTTGTTTATTTAGAACACCTTTATTAAGATGTTTTAATTCACATGTACACACTTTCAGCTCAGTGTTCGCCGTGTGTTAGGTAACTGTCAAGACGTGCGATCGCCAAATTATTTTTCAATTCACGTTTGAGTAACACTGCGGAGCTTTTAGCGAATATGTACATACGTAGGATTACGTCAGGCGTATGTTTGTTTGTATATGGTTCGATTGTCACAAGGTGTGCGACTGTTTTGACATTTGGGTCTTGAATTTTATAACTTTACATAGAATATAACAAAATTATTACAGAGAAATATATTTAATTATACGCATTTCATAGTTTTATGATCAACTGCGGATTCGTTTTTATGTGGCACAGATTATATGTTTTCTGTTTACACGTTAAGGTTTGTTCTGTAATTCGATAACTAATTATTATTCTATGTGTGAATATAAATATTCTCAAATTTATAACTAAATTTTGTATTTACTCGAAACTAAAGAGGAAAACGTTGGGTTAATCGCGCGCTAGTACGCTTTCGCAAGGCAGGGGCATCTTTACGCAACGATTCCTCGCAGCAATGTCAGTTATGTAACTACTCTGACAGCCAGGCCGCTTGCACGCTTTGTAAAATATAACATTTGAAAGAGTGATGGCGGAACGAATAATTGTACATAATATGTCATACAATATTTATAATGTATTTGTAAATCAATAAAAGAATTTTTATTATTAGATGACATACATGTCATATCTCTTACGGGGTAGGAAGGGAACATCTTATGCCACATATCTCTGTCCTTAAATTCCTGGTGTCTATATGTATTGATGTCTGTATTCAAACAAACATAGGTCGGTTTCGTTGGCATTTTAATTGTTTCTAATTGCTTTATTTCATTTTCAACTAAAAACTGGCGGAGTTATAAATGTAATTTTAACAATAGTAGTATTTATTTAATTAGCTGTTTATATAATGATGTATTAACATAAATTGTTTATTAACTTTTTGTTTTTTTTTGTTGTAAATTTAATCTTTGGCGGTTAATTTAATAATTGACCGATTGTGAATGGATGTAATTAAAAAAGCTTTTGTCGTATGACTATGTATACTCAATAAGTGTATGTAATTATGAGAGGACAATCATAATATTGTAACAATAAACACAGTTTTAAATTCATTTAGGGCCCAGTATAAAGCAATTTCCACTTAAAAACAATTTTATCTCAGCTCTGTATCTAATTCCAGAAAAGATTCTTCGTACACTTATTCCTCACGATTAACGGAAAATGAATTTCCGTGAAGTTATTTCAGTGACACTTTAAAATGAAATGTTATATAAAAAAATCCATAAATGCACTAATACCTATAACACTCAGTTGCCTACACCCTACATTTCATTTCATTACAGTTTACATTTGGCTAAAGCTTGATGTTTTTTAAACATTAATCTTGATTGGAGATTTTGGACATACAGGTTATATTGAAAGCTTATAGTAATAAACGTAACATAACGCCTGTAATCCCAGAAGAGGTAGGCAGAGGAATGTACATTCCCACGTTTCACCAGTTATACCTAAAAATATTACAACTAATAATAAAATTTACATCCGGTTGCATAACGTCCTCCGAAGGGCGGAAACGCTCGTAAAAATTGGTTACCAACCTTGGAATCGTAAGTCAATGTACAGCCAACCGCACCCGGCGTTGCTTAAGCCTACTAATCGTTTGCCAACTCCTACCGCCTCAGGGCTACACGCGCTTCTCCAAGTCACCAGCCTGGCTAGTAAAGATGTTTACTAATAACTTTAGACTTTAAACCCGTAATTACGTGTCAACGCTTCGTAAGTCAATTCAAATTGCTTTATTAAAATAAAGGCGGCGTAGTTGATTCAGAATTATAAAAATTCTTACACTCTAGACTTTAACCATACTTCTTTGATCTCCGTAAAAAAGAATCACGTAGTGATGTGCTTTGATCAATTGACGTGTCTTTGCGGACGATTCATTTTTACATCATACCGTCTTAAGTAATACTAAACGTCCATTTCCGTAGATTGCGTGACACTTCTAATGCTTGTTCTAAAAGCAAACATTGATGCAACGTACATTACACGTTTGTCTCATGCGATAAGATAATTAAGTCGGTGCAGTTTTGTTTGGATCGCGATAAAGTTACTTTTTATACTTGTTTTTAAATGATCAGTAGATATACTAATAAATCCTTTAGGTTTTAATGAAATTTATTTAACCTATATCCTGTTATTTGTTTATGCAACAGTTCGGTAAAGTTGAGCAAAAGTATTATTTTTATGAGCACGTAAAATAACTTCATGCAAAATGAATTTTTTAACATATTTCGATATCTTTGATCGATTGTATTGCATTCAAACATCTGTAACATACTGATTGCTATATTTTGTTGATCAAGACATTATAGTGCTCGGCGATATTATGTATACAGATGCTGCTCTCGGTGAACGTTATCTCGAGTGAACTGCTTTGTGGCGATCCCGAATCGTCCGGAGCTAACGAGGGAGCGGCCTTAGAGCGGGTGGTTATTCCACACGCGAGCAAGTCACGCGATTGTGGCTCAGTAACACACTAAAGAAAACGCCTTCCGGGGTGAACGGCCGCGTTGCGTAAAGAGCTCCGTGGCGCAACATGCGCGCGCGCCGCATCGCCTCGCGCCCACTGACATCTAGCGCCGACGTGCCACACTAACACTGGAAGGGTGAATTTTTCTACATGTTGCGTTATATACGAATGTCGCTGAATATTGACGGTGCAGGACTGAATTTTTAGCATCACAATGCAAGTGCGTCATCGTCGTCTAGAATATACATAATTTGTTTGTCCATTTTTGACATTATAATTTTCATTGTAGTAATTCCGTAGGTACTTAAAGTCACAAAATTATTTTGGGAAAGGAACACCACTCACTATTTTCTATCAGAAAAAAAAATATTAATTATTCAGTTAACGTCGCGTGTACGGCTACATTTTGTTGTGAGCCGCGCAGCCACCGAATTGCAATATGTAACGTGCAAAGCGGTGTGACGAAACGAAATTCGACTCCTAGGTCAAGGTTCGGCTTCTCTTCGAAATGGGAAAATTGCCACACATCGGCGACCTTAACTCGTGGTGCGGCGGTCTGTTGCGACACGCCCGCGAACACAACCGCGTGCTGTGTACGCACCGGCAGCTCAACATGTTCGGGGTTAATATCAACCAGTGCAACAAACTTGTTACCAATCTCTGTTTTATAATGTAATGGGAAACACTATTTTTTTTAAAACTTGATCGATTGTATGACTAAGGTGTAATAAATGAAAAGCGATTAATAAATAAGCGACAGTTAATATACATATTATATGTACATTATTATTATTTAAAATTTGGTGTTTTCTATATCTTGGATGTTCGATCGTAGTGTCAAAACGATGTCATCAAATATTATATTTTGTTTACAGATAATTGATGACCTGTGGTCTTATAAATGGAAATGTTTTAGTACAAAATATCGTTCTACAGGTGGTGCGTTCAAATCCCGGATCGGGCATCATTGGATTTTCCTAATTTAGATTTTCTAGTGTCATGCATTGAAAAATTATAAAGTACAATGCGACTTCAATAAAATATTTTTCATTTAATTTTTTCTGTTTTCACTAGTACGTGATTACCGCCAAATTAAACGTGGGCGTTAGCTTTAACGATCCAGCTCTTAATCTTTTCTATGCACGATTTGTGAAAAAAATTTACTTATACATGTAATTCTCAAATACATTTCGTAAGTACACAATGCAAAATTAACATACAGACATATATTATACGTGTGCGCGCATATTTTCTAAGCACTTTATAGTCCACAGGATGACCATTTATAATACAGTACGTAGCTCAGAGCTTAGGAAATATTTCCTATAATGACGTGATTAAATGTAATCTTAATCGATATACGTAAATCACTTCTTCTGTGCACATTTCGTTTAAATGTTTCTTGTATGATCGATTGTAGGAGCAATTTAAATATTATAATAACAAATTTATGTCTATGATTATAATACCCGATATATGTTTACTTGTCATACTAATGTATCAAGTGTTAACTATGTATTATATGTATGTATACATGTATGAGACTATGAGAGACTGACTAAGAGAGAGACTGTGACTGAGAGACTATAAGACATGAGAACCTGGGAGACTATGCGACAAACCTCCAGTTTTTATTTTCTGTAAAGATTAACTGAAAAAAACAAACGATTCACACCTTGTGATTTGAAAACAATGGTGCTGTTAAAGAAAATATAATTTTTGCGTCGATAAAACAAAACTATTCATTTCATAATTATAGTGGACCGAAATAGGCTGTTGATAGATTTTTGATGCAACGTACCTATATCGATACGAAACAATCATATTTCTTGGTGTTAGGAATTTAGTACCACAGTAGTACGGACGGTTTGATATTACAAACGACCACTTACTACCAAGTAGATCTATTTTAAAATTTATAGAGAAATATAAGTGACACTTCTGCTGGCATCAATTTTAGTACATTCGATTAAAAAACGACACAAGAGATTTTGTTATTAGTTTTATTGCTCGCATCGAACACAAAAATGGCACTGGCCGAAGAAAATGGAAAGTCAGTTATACAACGTCCACCTGACGGAGCCGTGAAAGGTGTGCGTTTTAATGTCAGACAGCCGTGGTCAAGGTTTTAAAGTTTTGAATGCTTGCCTCACGATTTTATCTCGTTTTTTACATCACGCTTCGAGAGATACCTACTTGGAAACGGTCGGCGGTACTGAAAACGTAAGTTTGTAAGACAAGGCAAAGGTTACGTTTCGCGTTTCATTTTTTATACTTATCACTTATAAATTATTTAATAAGTTATTGAATATTATAAAACGTACCTAAGCATTAAGATATATATCATCATATTATTGATTTATATACGAAGTCGGTTAGAAATATAATATGACTCTCTCTTTTGCCCCTGATCTTGTTACATCGTGTTGATTGTCGGATATCCTCTACAGTTGCAACCAAAGCAAATCACTCGGCGATACGAAACGAAAATATCCGGCGTAACAATGAACACGAAGAAAACAGACGCGGCCGGTAAAAGAACACGGCAAACTATTACGTTCCGGCGAGCTACATAAAAAGCGTCGAGTCGAAAGCGAGAGTAATTGCCTAGACTGCGCGTGCGCACCGGCTCGAGTCGGCGGCGCCGCAGCGGCAACGGTACTCTGCGTAGAGCGCACGGTACCTCCCTGGGGATTGCCCATTGATGTAGTAACGTGACTCATAATGTATTTTTGTGGCAATATTTATGTACGTGTTATTACTAAATAGTGTCCGCTTGCTTGTGAGTGACGCCGGTGTGTGTATCAGATTACCATTTTAGAGGAAAACTGTCAAGTCTGTGAGGATAAAGATACATAGTTGGTACTTAGTATTCTCTGTCTTACCCGTAAGGAACGTGCTGTGATTATGTAATAGTATTAATAACAATATAGAATTTAGTTCCGTGATTATCACATTCGAAACAGGAATTGTATATTTTTAGATGATTTATCTGTTATTATTACTATTTATTTTAGATCAGGTCAAATCATATGCCTGTTTTTTTTTAATTCTCACACTCGACCAACTGAAGTACAAAATTGAATTCTATTGTAATTTTTATTAACGGCCATACTAATGTCGTCAACATGTGTGTTAAATAGCCATTCATTTGTGTTATGTAAAATATGTAAATGTTCTTGAAAGCGAGAGTGAAGTCTAGACTGACAGCTCACGTTCAACTCGCAGCTAGCACAAGCAACGGGATTTAGTGTAGAGAAAACAGTGCCTTTTGTTCATTTTTTGCTTGTTTTGTTCTTATTAGTTAAGAAGCAAGTAATGTTTTGTTGTACATATTTTATAGTATAACGCGGTTATTACATAACCGCGCTATGCGATATGCCCCTTATTTTTAGCGAACGTTACATTATTCCCTTTCGATATTGTCATAGCTGCAGATAGGGATGTTTCTAAAAAAATTTTTTACTATCTCCTGTTAAAATACCTGATGTTTAAAAGAATAATAAGTCTAGACGGAGCTTACGGATATTCTAAAACGTCTAAAAAATCCAATGTCACAAACTATCCCCCTTCACAGTCCATTGGTGGAATAATGCAAACATGAACGCCATCTTTATTAATGCCAATTAATAATATTCACACAGCCATAATTCCATTTCCTTCCAATTAATTTTTATTTCGTATTCAATATTGCGATGACGCCATATAACGTGCATTATTAAATTCCTGTAATAATAGTATTAATAGTGTAATGTACAAAATGTTTTTTTTATTTTATTTCTAAAACGGGATTTTTCTGTATATGTTACCATAGCAAGTAGGTTCGAGAACGAGAGTTGTTACCTAGGCTCTATACGTGCGCGTGAGTGGGTCGTTGAAACAGAACGGTACCCGTAGTGACGCGAGCGGCACTTCCCGTGGGACCGTACGGCCGTTCGTGACGTAATATTAGACTATCGATAACGACAAACTTCATTGATATTTTCGTTGTATATTTATCATTACAGTAATTACCATTTTACTACATGTTTTATGGCTAGTATATTCATTGTCTGAATTAAATTTATTTAAATGCGAATGTGTTGAATTCCCCGTGGAGCTTGAGTACCTTATGCCTGGAAATCTTTATTACCTCATATAACTTGTCTACCTTCGTAATATAATTTCTTTTCATCTCAATAAGTTTTTACTTCATCCATGTGAAAATAATTTTTGGAATGCCGTAGTATCTTTTGTTTAACCATCGGTTGCACGTGGGTCTAACAATGTACTTACTTGTTTCGACGCTCATGCTGCAATATGACATTGCTACTCATATATTCGAATGTAATAGATGTTGTTGATTTATCCTAAGACGCGAGGAATGCGACGTGGATAGCAACGCTGTCACAATTTTCTGGAAAAATTTAAGCTCTTAAAACGGATGTATGAATGAACGTACGTTAACGGTAAGAAGCTTCTCATCGATTTGCGGTTTTCCTTATCTTAGTACGCAATTGTTTCTATAAATGTTCGATAACTAATGTTCATATAGAATAATTCAAATGTCCGTACAGTACGTAGATATCACTGTACTTTCTACTGTCATCAACCACGCCAGCCGATGCGAGTGAAAGCATTGGCAAGGATTAGAATTGGCCAGATGTTATCCGCTGACACATTACATTCGTCCGCATTAAAAGTCCGCTATCGCCTTTTGATACGGATTATTGTATCGATATCGGGAACCAGTTCACGTTACAGCACTATTCGCATCGGTCAGGCACCGTCGAGACCTTAACCACTTTCTCTTTCGACTGATCGTGAAGTTGCACGCACACATATGCACGACGGCCGGTGTTACGGGCAACTGGTTTGTCTATGTGTGCGCTGCATTGTCGGGTTACATGTTACATCACGCGAGTTCGGCTGACGCATCATCCAGCGAAAGGTCAGTATCTATTTATAAGATACAAATATCTACTCTCACTTTCCATAACTCGTCTCGGCTTTGATTCAGTGTTCGGTTCCAAGATCGTTCACCTCTAATTTAAAGGTGTGCTTGTGACACGTCGCGTCCGCTCGCGCCTCTCATATTCATTTTTATAAGCGTAACGTTTTTTGTGTCGTTACAAAGTAAGTCTTAAGGCCAAGTCAGTATATTATATATTTACATAATTGTATCATGTTTTGATTATTACACGAAATATATTTTATGTATGGTTTTCTAATATTTCATAAACTCTGAAGGCTTTTGATAAAAATGTAGGGTGCGCGACGTGATTTCTATGGTTGTGCTGTTGTGCTCATTATCATAGCTAGCAAAAGTTGCATGAAAATTATAATGATATCTAGAATAAACATTAAACTTTTACTTTACAATTACATATGAAAGATATTCTGCTTCTAAGGAAACAGATTTAGTGGTTTGTACACTTTGGATATCTTTGGCAACACCTTATTGTGGTAACTATTGATGTATGACACTTTAAGTGGATTCGGAGGGAACTAATATACTCGTAGCATTAAAAACCTTGAATATTCTCAAACTGTGTTATAATGCATACAGAACGTTCGAGAACTATACTGATATTTGCGGAATGTAATAAAACGCAGTAATCGCGACTAAAGCCACAATGGCAGTCCGTGACTCGCAGCCAGCAGTGTCGCTAAGGTTCAGTCGCAAGGCCGGAGCGACTGCGCTCGCGTGGGAACACCGCAATCATTATGAAATTAATACGACGTTATATCCTTTTCGCGTCCTGGCTTTTGGTTTGTTAACAAGGTTTTTATAAGGTATACAATGGCTTGTACGAAATCGAATATCCGTTTTTTGCCAAACTTTTTAGTAGAATAACACGTTATAATAGACACAAGTATATATAAGACACAAATCAAGCTTGTCTTAGATTTTCATATGATAGATATGAATATAGCATCACAACACATCTTCTCGGAATAACAGTATGGCTTCAGCAATGTTCTGAAAATAGTACACTTTATATTTTACAATATTATAACCAAACGAGGCCCTAAAACATTTTTAAAATATTCTTTCATTAAATTACAATATACTCAGTTCCTGAATATTTTATAAAAAAAATATACAGATATGTATCTGTATGTATTGATTTTTAATAATGATTACTTCGACCTTTAAAAAATCTAACACGTAATGTAAACATTAAGTGTTGTTTAATACTCCACAGCCTTTTTATTCACTTTATTTTATGGCGTAAAACCTAAAACGTAGATGAAAAGTAATTATTTATTCACAGTTATTTAAACGTAGAACGCTAACCCATTTCACAAATTAAACATGACACAATGCGTAACCGTTTTCTTCGAACGTGTACAGACACACAAGCGCACTCCCGAAGCTGTGCGTGTGTGAGTGGTGCTAGATAACGATTTTATGTCTTTATCATCATTGACCCTAATTTTAGACAACCGCCTCCAGGCCGGCCCGCTAGTAATCAAACTAAAATATGTTCGTGTTTACTGCTCGCATCTCATGCAGCCGAGTATTGATTTGAACTTTACACGTGACACTATAATTAGGACATTAATTGCATGTAAACACTAAACGATGACTCATGACATTAAAAAAAAGGAAGCTACTGTTCTAACAACAAAACTTCAACAACAAAAATTCAACAGTGGATATTTGATAGTAAGAAAATTTTCAAATTTATGTCGGTGGTAGGTACTATCGCAGTAACGGCGAGATGTTGATATCAAAGTGGACCACGCGAACTTCAAATAAACGTTTGAAAACAACTTGATTTACCTCTGCGTCATTAACGTATTTATAGTGAGTAAGCTCGATAGCAACAAGACAAGTTAGGTAACTATATTTTGCAAAATATACGATACGTGTATACTTTTTTGTACATTTCAAACGACTTGATGTATAAATATACAGATATATTGAGTACAATGTGCGCTCTAGAATATGTTTATTATCGGTTCTCACGACAGAATTTGTGGCATTTTTAACAGTCGCTCGTTTTCGATTTAACTTAATAGCTTATTTTAGCTGTTGTAACAAAAATTACCAATTAATTTGCCCTATCAATTAAAATGATTGATTCATTGATTACAGCAATGAAACTTTCATAAGGAATATTACCTCAGGAGAAGAATTTCGAATTCTACATTAATAAGAAGCTTTTTTAAATTTTATAAATAATTCAATTTAATTATCATCTATACGAATGTATTTATATGTAGAGTTATAAATGTAGAAGAAACATGTCGGGTGGATATAGTTTATAAAGATATTGGACACTCGTTGCTCAGCGCATATCTCTTAAGCAACCGGCCGTGATCAAATAATAATAATTATTGTGTCCCCCACATGCGCATACTCATTAGTATCAGTTCATGACGTCATATTCGTCCATAATATCCTTAATTGCATATCCCAGCATTAATGTGTGCTCATACGCGGTACTCACACGCGCAGTCCCTTCTCACGCCCATTGCCTATTTAGACCCGAAACCCGCACAGTTGGGTCATATTCGGACATTTCCGTTTTAATAAAAGTATCAAGTTTTTATCCAAGAAACCACAGCTGTCAAGTTCTAGAATTAATTGTCGAAGTTTGTTCAGACTGTTATATTAATAAAAGT
>DWDU01000305.1:0-20297 GCA_018245575.1 Jemadia suekentonmiller | reverse complement strand
CTTCCCACTAAGAAATAGACAGTGAGCCTATTGCCATACACAGGGCAAAAATGTAGACTCCCGAGTCACTACTCGAAATATCAATTTAGAAAAATGCAACAGCACTCAACCCGGGATTCAAACCCAGAACTTTTTGATCAGAGGACATACTTGCAACCACTCAACCAACAAAGCTGTCAGAATGTTCAATACAGAGATTTAGGAATTTAACCCTTAAGAAAATCTAAATATACTTTTTTAAATCGACATTGCTGATAATATTGATATGATAACAGAACAATAATAATGTTATCATTAATTTCCAGATTATTTATCCATAAAATAACAATTGTATTCTCTAATGGAGCTGGCAAATACAGTAAACAGTCCACAATTCACCAGTTACATAGATAACCATGGAGTATAGAATAAGCCTATTGTTGTACACTGAGCATAAATCCTAACATGATACATTTGGAAAGTGCAAGTTAGAAAAACCCTATAATGCAACGGACTTGAGGATCGAACCCAGGACCTCTTGATTAGCAATCACACTTGCAACCTCTCAACCAAGGAGACAGTCAACATTATAGTATTGTAAAATGTATAAAGTTACATACTGTGCTTCTTGTAGAGTTCCAGGTTTGACTCCAGAGCCATAATAACACAGTGCCACCAAGCCCACAGCCGACGCACCTGCCAGTGCTCCTTTCCCCAAACTGTAAGCTATAATGAAATATTAAAATTCGTAATTAGTATTGAAATCCATAATACCATATCATTGAATTCCTAATAATTCATTCCTTTATTACTAAAGAACAGAGGGTCATACTTTGTGATTCCCAACCCACATGCCCAACATAGAGATTATGGGCAAAAACCCCTCAAGGGAGGCCTATGTCTAGCAGTGAACTTAATCAAGCCAATGACAATGACTCATAGCTAAAAGATCAATATTACTCCATTCCAAACATTCTATTGAAGACTGGTGGACGTTGTCTACAAGCAGCAGCTATTTACTATTTTTATGTTTGTATGTTGCTACATTCACATAAAAGTACTGTTTCTTTATAAATCAAACACATTAGAGACCTACATCAGTTCTTCCATCTACTGGTGCTTCCACATACCAGTTTGTTATTGGATTTAAAATCAACACTATAATATATAGTTAGTTTAGTTTCATGGGACCTTTAGCCTGGCTGCTAAGAATAGGATGATACAGAAAAAAAAATTATAAAGTCTACCTCACTGATCAGCAACTTCATGGTTTAAAACAAGGTCAGATGTAATAACTAATAAACCTTGATTATGCAACCAGACTGCTAGCAAAATATTTCATGGTTTAATTAATTTTACGCTTATACCAAGGACATACATGTTCTCTACTTCAAAGAGTTTAATTAATTATAATGAAAATAATTAAATGTAGGATTCTTATGAGACAGTACACTACTTGAGAAAAGTAATCAATAGAGAAAAAATACACAAATCAGAATCTTACCATTTGGACCAGCTGGGGCCATTATTCTCTCTCTAAGAGTAGGTTGGGTCTTGGTTGCCATTCGGGAGCGCGAGTCGCGGGCATAGTTCCTGATCACATAGTTTCTGGGCACTAAACGCTGTGGTACCGGTGATGTCAGGGTCTGTGAGACGCTGAACACCGAGCGACCAACGCACATACGGGACAGCATGATGCAACCTACAGAAATACAATTTAGTTCGGATAACTATCACATTAATAACACTTTCTACTTGAAGTAAACAAAATACGAAGTTCACAAATATTGTGCAATATATTATAGGGATATTCTTTTTAAAATAGTACATAACTACTCAAAAATAAATCTACTTACCACAACTTTTCTTAATATTACGAAAATATATCACTGTAATTTTTAACCAATAAAAACAGTTTTTTTTGTATGCCGGTTTGTACTGAATGAAATAATACGTAATGGCACTGACTCAGTATTCTCCGCAATTCGATTTCTAGAAAATAATATGACAGTGACAATGTCAGTGCTGCCGAATTTATTTTTTAGGAGATCTTACACTAGGAAAAATCGTATTTTGCCACGAGCACTATAAGAAAATAGTATAAAAATATTGTAAGTAAATGAGAATAGTGTATCATGTCTTTAAATTTCATTAAATGATTTAAATATGCATTGATATTAATTGATATTATGCATTGATATTAATTAATTTTTCGACACAATGTTTAATATTTGGAACTTAGATAAAATGATATTATAAAGTTGTCCACGTTAATGAGATTTTTTGTATCGTTTGGAAATGATATTTATGTCAATGTCACAGACATGTGTTTCAGTGGTTAAAGGTGGTTTTGATTTGCCGTTTGAGTAATGTGGTTGAAGTGTCTATGTGCTGGTTCAAACCATTAAGGAATTTTTTGTTTAGTTTTAAGCGTATAAAGACATATGAAGTAAATATTCGTACCTACCATTTGTTGTACGTTATATTATTAAGTGTTTGATCATATTTACCAAATATGAAAAAACCAAAGGTTGCCACGGTAACTGCAGCGAATTCAGGTTAGTTTCAGTTAATAGTAAATCATGTATCGCCTTAACTCACGTGTTTGTTCGACTCACTCTTCGCTGCTACCTTGTGATAAGTGGGCGCTCCTGAAGAAAGACTTCACTTAAAGTCAGAACTAGTCGAGCTATCCAGAAAGACATACGTGGGTTAAATTGGTATATGAAATCTTTAACACTAAAATATTAAATATTTCAATGATAACTTCAGATTCTGAAGAAGAGCTCAGCCCTGAAGCACATAAGAAATCTTTGAAAAAGTTGAAAAACATCGATCCTGATTTCTACAGCTTCTTAGAAGAAAATGACGAGAATTTGCTAAATTTTGGTGTGGATTCTGATGAAGGAGATTTGGATAAAGACGGTGATGAAAATGACGATACATTACATGTACCTGGTCCTCTGCAGGGAGACAGTGACGAGAGTGATTTTGAGGTGAGCAAATCATTCACAGTTCTACTTCATAAGTTTTTGTTTATATTCTAAAAGTATATTGCAGGACCAAAAAATGTGCTAGTATTCTTGAATGAGGTTTTGAATTCTATTGATTTATTTTTTATTTTTTTAATACACTATAAATCATGATCTTTATTTAAGATTCGAGGTATCAAATCAACTAAAAAAATAATTAATACACTGCCAAATTCATTAATAAGTTGCATATAAAATTAATATTTCTTGATTCACTTTCCATTAATGTATAACTGGTGTCTATTAATAATATTAATTTATCATTGGTAATTAATATTAATTATTGTATTCTGTACATAAAGAAACAAGTATGTAAGAGGTTAAACCTTATAGACTTAATATTATTTTTAATAATTTACTATTAGCTTCAGTTTTATGCTAATTTCATACAATACTTTTGTATTTGTTTGTTTGTATATTCATATGTATGACAAGACTGACATACTCTTGCAATTTATAATGCAAGCTTTAAAATCTAAATTAGTATAACTTGCTTATATTGTAACTAATATGAATTAAACACTTTCACTGACCAAAAATATCGTCATTCAGGATGAAGACGCAAAGACAGTACACGGCAAAGTTACACTCAAAATGGTGTCTCAGTGGCAAGCAGAACTACAGAACGAGAACAAAATAAAACTGACTACATTGACGACTGTGATAAAAGTGTTCAATGCAGCCATGTTGAGAGCCACGAGTGACGATGGCTCATCTCAAGGGGAGTTCAAAGTGGAAGGTAAATAATTCATACATTATATTGTAAGCTGAACTTGCCAACTATACAGACAGGCAACCTGGTAAGTGATCATTATCACCTGTACATGTCCATTGGTAATACCAGAGGAGCCACCCATCTGTTGCCGGCTTGGAACGAGGGCTTTCAATACATCTTTCTTGAAAAGCACCTTGAAGAGCCCTCCAGAAACACCTGTGAAAGACATTCTTTCCACATTTTGTATTAAAAATATGTATAACTATTGTAATATTTTAGATTTTGTATTATTTTATGTGAGTGACCACTATAGTCATATAATTGTTTCATGATTTTTCACTATCCTTATTAATCCTCTAATTTGTCAATTAGGAGATTTTTGTATGAAATAAATTTTGCCATTTTTATTTTAATCAATATGCATTGCCTTGGGTAATTACAATAGTGTTTAATGCATGTGCATTAAACAATATTGTAATATAATTGTATAATGGAAAAATTCAGATATCTGTGTATCAGTGTAATACAGTGTGTTATTATGAATGTTACACTATAATATATCTCAGAGAAATAATAAAAATCTGGTTTAATTTCTAATTTCATATTCATATCCCACTGTATCAAACTTGTTACTAATTAGTTTGTTAATTATTTTAGGTTCATCTGTTTTCAATGCAGTGATACAAATGTGTGTTTTATATTTACCCAATGCAATAAAGAAATACTTGGGAATGGAACAAACTGGAAAGGATCCGCAAAAATGCAAGCATTTCATCAAGATTAAAGGTCCGCTGGTGGCTTATCTCAAGGATTTGCTTAAACTGCTCAGCGGAGTTACATCTGAGAATATTCTAACAGTGCTTCTCAAACATTTGCATCAGATGTGTGTGTATGTTGCCTGCTTCCAGAGGATATCTAAACATGCACTGAAGAGATTGATCACACTTTGGAGTACCGGCGAGGAAACAGTCAGAGTGCTCGCATTCCTTTGCACACTGAGAATAACTAGGAATCAACAAACAGCCTTACTAGATCTCGTCTTGAAAGCTATGTATATGACATATGTGAAGAATTGCAAATTTGTGAGTCCGACAACATGGCCAGGCATCAATTTCATGAGGCGATCCCTGGTAGAAATGTTCAGCCTGGACCTAAACGTCTCCTATCGCCATGTGTTTTTGTACATCAGGCAGCTGGCTATACTTTTAAGAAACGCAATTGTGGTGCAGAAAATTGAAAACCGACAAGCCGTATACAACTGGCAGTGTGTGAATTCATTACATTTATGGACAGATTTGATATCGGCAACTTGCAGTAAGCCACAGCTGCAGCCCTTGCTGTACCCTTTAGTAATGATTATCACAAACACCATAAAATTGGTGCCCACCCATCAGTACTACCCGCTGAGATTCCACTGTGTTGAAATTCTGATCAATTTGTCAAAGGAAACTAACACGTTTATACCCATACTCCCGTATCTTGTGGAGGTAAGCAATTTATCATTGTATAACATTAATAAAAATGTTTTATGATTGTATATTGAATGGTTTTGGTATTGTGTATCACTCATGCTGAGTCATATTCAAGTCATGAAATACATCACTGACTTAACAAAATTGTTCCTTTTATGAAGATTTGATTAAATATTTTGCATGTCTTCTGGCTCAGTGTGATGACTGTCTGCAGAAGCTGTCAGCAGAAACTGAATGCTAGCTAAAGCCTAGCAGGTGATGGGGTGCATTATGGGAGGTTTATATCCATCAATGAACTGAGTTAGACTATTGATGATTATGATGAAGCTTAAGTTTATATCCATCAATGAACTGAGTTAGACTATTGATGATTATGATGAAGCTTAAGTATGCCTTGCTACAATAGTCAATCAAAACAAATTGTGAGATCTATATGCAACAAAATGTCTCCATAAAGTTCTTTCAAATCTACTAACTTTCGTTATGCCAGTGTAGTGTATGCCAACCTTCTCATTAAAATAGATCTTTTTCTGAGAATAGATTATATTAGTAACTTGATATAATTAACTAGTGTTTTTATTAATGTGAGTTTATTATACTCTTCTGCCCATCTTTTCGGAGATATTTTGGGGTGATGTTATGTTGTTACTCTTATATACATATATCACAAAAGCACTTGTTTCTAAATATTGTATGTACAATATTTGAATATAAGGATGTATTATGATTTCAGGTATTGACTACATATGACTTTAATAAAAAGCACCAGAAAATGTCAATGAAACCACTAGACTTTTCTTGCATATTGAGATTGGCCAAGTCACAAATGATGGAGAATGGTTTTAAAGATACTGTTATTGAGAAGGTCTATGGTCTGTTACTGGAGTATACTGCTAATGAATCACACTCTATTGCTTTCCCTGACATTTCTCTGCTAGCTATAATTCAGGTATGTTGGTTTCTCTCATTATTAGTTCTACGCAAAGAATTGCCATTCAATTAAAGCGAGTTTGTTTACTTTTGCTTTTGCCAGTTTGCTAACTAAATGTGTAATAATTTTAAAGTATATGAATTCATTATATGTATTTATATATTTCGTTTTGTTTTTGAGTTATTTTCAATGTAATTTTATAAATTACGTATTTTGATGTAATTATAGGAATGTTTATCTCTTTCAGATCAAGCAATTTTTAAAGACATGTTCAGTCTCCAACTACACGAAAAAACTACGTCAACTTCTAGAGAAAATAGAAGAAAATGCGAGATTTATTGAACAGGAGAGATCTAAAATAAGCTTCTCGCTTAATGACGACAAAATGATTGCGGCGTGGGAAACAAGAGTAAAGACAAAAGGGACACCTCTGCTCACATTCTATGAAAATTGGAACAAGATCAATAAGATTCAAAAACGCAAGAAAGTATCAAAGAATGACGAAATCGCTGGAGAATTACCCATGATTAAAAGACCTAAGATAAACGAGGAAAAGAAAAATGGATCAGTTGAGAAAAAAGGTCCTATGGTTCTTTTCCCATCAGACAGTGAAGATGAGAATGACAATTTTAAAATTGAAGAAGAATCTGAACCAGCTAATAAAAAGGTAAAGAAAACAAAGAAGAAGGGCAAAAAACAAAAGGCGATGGAAAAGTCCATCGAGCCCAGAGTGGATAACATACCCGACAAAGGCGATGTTGTACATGACTTTAGTGCGAGTGATTGGTAATAAAAAAATATCAATATTATTTTATTGTTTTATTTAAATTTAACAACGAGACAAATAATAAACATAGTAGTAATCAGCGTATCGCTTGTAGGAAATATGACCAAGTCACTGATGGTTCAGAGGGCTCGTAGGGTTCAATAGTAAGACTGCCGGTTGGCATCTCAATCCAACCGGAGCTAGGCATATCAATCAGGTACACCGCTATTCTTATATCCTACAAAAAAACGAAATACACCTTATGTATTTACAATTACAGATCATAATCCTGTAGAATATTCTAAATAGATATATTCACTGTACCTTTTTGGCTTTTATTGATTCGTACACAGTTTTAACGTAGAACTGTTCTCGGTCTACATTTATTTTGAACATTCGAGCATCTTCAAACACATTTTTAAATTTGATGATTGTGTATCCTCCCGGTCTTACTTCATACGGCCCTTGAGGTTTCGGTTCAAGAGCCGTGCCTTTGATATTAAACCTAAAAATAAGTTACACACTTTTCAGTCCTAATAACAAAAGTACATATAAAAACATCGTGCACTTTTACGTTCCCCATCAAATAGACTTCCAAATGTGTATGTCCCTTGCGACCACGTAGTAAAGTATCTTACACAAATTCCCCGGCGACTAATGAGTCGAAGGAAACTTTACAGTCCTGGACCCCGAGTTGCGTAGGTTCAAACCATGCCTGCAATTTTCCCTTTTCGAAAGGGCCCAGAATGTAATCTCTCTCAGTGATAATTGAAGGGTGTGACACCTGAAACACCGTAAATATTAAGAATAGAATAAGATTAAAATTGTAAGACGTTTTCTCTAAAATATTTTTTATTCATTCTTCAATAATTGCCCTATTTTTCGAATACATGAATAATAATGGTAAAAATAAGTAACAAGAGCTTGTAATCACCTAAAAGATAGCCAGAGGAATGTATAGTACACTCGCACTTTTCAACGGTTAGATTTACGATCCACTATGGAATAGGGAATTACTTATTGCCACACACCGCGCACAAGTTCAGACTCTGAGCCACTACGAAGAGTTTTAAGTGAGGAAACCCAATAGTACTGCGGATACAACCCAGGACCTCCATCATAATCGGGGCTTGCAACAACTTGCCCAAAGAGGCAGTAATAATGATATAAAAAAATAACAATGGACAAAAAACGTACAGTAGCATAAAAATCTGTCTTCACATCAGTCTTATTGTGCACTCTCAGCCGCAGTGGCATGCACGATCCCAAGGTCGTAGTAAACTCTAAATTCTTCTCTTTAGCTGGAAGACACTTTAACACCACCCTATATACATAGGTGCCGACTAGATTATTTGTTACTTCCAACAATTCCACAGTCTCGCCAACTACTAGAGGCGAATAAGTCATAACAAGTGTAGCCTGAAATATGAAAGAAACAAAAAGCATTACATAGTAAGTCAGTAGGATGTTCGTTATCGCCATGTATAAATTCGCTTTACAGTCCTCCCTAAAACACGACTTGGGAAACGAGAATACTTTTTATAGAAGACGCAGATCTATCATATCCTACCTCGGAGTTCCTGCCGACGGTAAGTGCGTTAGGGCACTGCAGTTTTTCGCAGTTCACGAAGAATTCGGCCTCCGTTGACAACGGGTTGCTTATGACCAATTCCCTCTGCACGCTCTCGCGCGCCCGCGACACGAACGCCAGCGTGTCCACGATCTGACTCGGCGCGATCGTCGCGACTATGTCGTAGTACTGATACTCCCTTGATGTTTCGTTTATAAACATCACCTTTATTTAAAAAACTTAAGGTGAATAAATGTTATGGAAATTTCTATGTAATGTTAATGTAACAGAAGGTTAAATAAACGAAATTGAACAATGCGTTTCGATAGGTATCAATGTTTTCAGATTTCTTGGACCGCGAAAAATCATTAAGGCAGACAGACACAGGTGATCAATCCACGCTGAAATACCACACAAAGACAGTAACATAATTTTTAATTTTAATAAATCGTCGCGCCAGGTACCTTAACTGGTAAGCAGAGAGCAACGAACGCAAAACATCTTTATCCTTACAGACCTGTTGTACTTCTTTTACATTCACCGCTCTCTTCATAATTACTAGAATATTATAAAATATTTTTTCATAATGTGCAGCTAACTTTAGCGTGTATTTCACACTCTTCATAGCAAACGAATGTCCAGCGGCATGTTGCAGTGGCTTCACCCCACACTTTCACAGTCTCCGGATGCTTGATTTCGTAATAGCCTTCGAATTTGTCAGGCGCAATCTTTACTATCTCTGTTATTACCGCATATGATTCTGGAAACTGGTGTTAAAGATGGATATTAAACATAAATCAATGTACTCTTTAATGGGTAGGTGAACTTGTAAATGTAACATATAATGCAATTTGATAAAAGTGAGGCATTTTATTGAAAACCTACTTCAAACATCAACAACTTGAATACGGTTTAAAATCTTTCTGTTGATAAAAGTTTATAAAAATGATAATATGACGTAATAGATTGCTCTAACGGAAACGTTACGGCTTCCTATATATTCACATTTGTTAGTTGCATATCAAAATTATAAATATTTCAAACCTAGAAGTTGCTACAATAAAAATTAAATTCATATTCTTACTTCCGTGATGTTGTAAACTGGCAACTCCTTGGTGCAAAACTCCTTGGCGGGAACCGAAAACGTTATCACGCCATTAGGGTTCGGATGAGTGGCAACACCGACCACTGATATAAACAGCGCACTCTCACCCAACGGCGAATACAGTAATTGACTCTGTGTAAAAAAACATTAACTTTGTTATTAAACGTTTCGTTTGTATCCCGAGTTATAGCGAAAAACTTAAAATGGGTTAAGCCGGAAAATAAGTGATCAAATATTAACCTGCTATAAAATAATACACACTTCCAATTTACGATAAAGACATATTTCTCGCTGTAAAGATGAAGAAAAATATCATGTACAAATCTAGACACCTGAGAGATTTATATAATATTCTCTAAGAGATTTAAAGTCTACCAACGCGCGTTGCCAAACTTAGCCAGAGTAACCAATATGTAAGCTTTAAGCATTCTCATTCTGAGTAGACACCCTTTTCGAACATGAACAATAAGTTTAATGATTATGTTACAACAGGTCTTGCCTATATCACTTGGTACATAAACGAAGAATTGAGGAGGATGAATAAAATTAACTTATACTTAAAGGATATAAAGAAACTAAGTAAGACAGTACCTCATGCTTTCCAATAGTCTTCGGTTTGAAATGTACGGGAATATTAAATGTAGAGTTTGGCTCCACATTGAACTCCCTCAAGGTTTCGAACGGTCCTCCTGATATTTCAGATAATACTAACCACATATCATCAGTTCTGCAATCATAAAATACAGTATTATTATTCAATTTTTATTATTTGTGTAATGTTATTGTGTAATTGTCAATAAATTAATTCCTTATCTTATAATTGTAGACATACCTCGCGTTTAAGTCATGCATACTTACTATTTAATACCCTACACAAATCTACGTTATGTAAATAGGTGTATTACTTATATACTCCTACCATGATTACTATTAAATTCTCTACCATCACGCCAGGTCTCTTACGGGATAAGCGTAGAGCATCACATGTCAAATACGTCCATCCTTCTAGACCTAACTTGCTTTTTTTAGATTCATCACTCTATCGCATCCGCTCGATTTGGAGACTATTTTTCGTTCCCTGTCTTATATATTGCACTTGATTGAATCTTACGTCTACATCACATTCAACATATACTCACGGATTTGTGACTATGACGTGCTCCGTACGAATCTCTCTGACAGGACACTCCAAATACAAAGTCTTGTTCTGGACATTTCCGATGTCCACGCATGTAGCGTACATAGCCAATTCTAATGCCTTATAGTTATCCAAGTTGCAAGTCGCCTGTAACATTTCACATGTTATGGCACCTAGCTATTAAATAATTATTTGCTGGTAAGTTCTTAGGAGTCTATGAAGTAGATGCATCAAAAGATAGCTTGAACTCACCCTATCATGCTGATACTTGGCTGATTATTTGGTTACTTAAATGTACACAAAAATATTTAAAAATAAATGGCAACGTCTAATACTTATTCTAAACGAGATGTTCAAAGTAATGCCAACGTGCAATATACTTCTATATATCCAGTAAAATGTGAACGCAATAGTTTTTTGCTTGAACAAAGACAATCTTTTGTTTTTAAATACACCTACCCAAACTTTTATGAATGGATTGTTGCTGACTGGTCTGAACGTGATTGTAAATGTAACGTTCGTATGAGCCGCTATGTTTCCTTGCATTGGCGATATTGAGAATTCGTTGGATATAAGGGGCTGCCAGCAGAACCTGCAGGCGAGAGTAACAATCGAGTTATTGGTCTAATAATTTCCTACTGAACTTTAGTTTATAACATTTACACAAGTCATGGATACTTTATAAACTGCCTCGTTGAACGAGTAGTCGTGAACGCGACTCTCGATCGGGGTCCTAGCTTCAAATCCTGGGTCAGAAACTATTGAATTTTTCTTACTATAATTTCTACTTGAAATATGGCTCAAAGTTTGGATTTGTGCCTGATGTACGGCAATAGGCTCATCCTCTATTCCGATATGACACAAAAACGCAAATGGTGAAACTTGGGAGTGTACTACCCTCCTCTGCCTACCACTCGGGGATTGCACGCGTAATATTGTCTTACGCATTTTATAAACAGACTTTACCGTAGGCGTACTTGTCATCGATCTACTTGTATATTATAATATCTGTGTTATACATATTTTTATAGAAACATTTGATTGACCCATCAAATAAATAAAGAATAATCCCAAATCGTACTCACGTAGTGCCGAAATCTCCCTTGTTCTGAAGCATAACTTTTAAGATCTTACAACCGCGTTTGCGGACTCTACCAAATTGTAAAGAGTTTTGACTGAGACATAGACTCATGCCAGTGGCACAGCCACTCAGACGCACCAATGGTCTCTCAAAGTCAAACACTTTCATATTCAGCTGTGAAACATCGGTGTTCGCAAATTTATTTAATATATTTTAATAAATTAATACTTTTGATATGCTTTAATAAATAATTTTAATGAAAGACGATGAACAGCGCAGATGAGTCTTAAGATAGAGCACGCATGCCAAGCAAAAGTCTATTCACCCATGCTTGTTTGGCAAAGCGAACAATTGTACTCTACCTGAACGTCAAGATTGCTTATCATGCCAATCGGTTTGAACTGTATCTTCAAGGGGACCTTCCGGTACGGTCTTATGGTGCACTTGTTGGGAATTACTTTCAACGACGACAATGCATTTTTAATGTCCATTGCTATTTGCTCCTGAATTTTGTTATTCTTATATTGTTGAAGCATGTCGCCCCTACAAATAATTAAGTCTTTCAGTAGATTTATCTAGTTTTATGCCTATTTTTATGTCTGTGTATTTGTAGCGTATTAACACTACAGACACATAGACATAAACAGTTCATATTTTTAAGCATATTCTTTATATTCGATTTATAAACAAAATAATGTCACAATATTAATTATATCACTGTATTGTAATTATATTATTAATGTACGTTAATACACATTTTTCTATTCCATGGGATGTACATAACTGGTGAAAAATGCGAGTAGGTACTACATTCCTCGACCTACTTCTGCTGGGAAACACAAGCGTGACGTTAAGTCCGTGTTAGTTTATATTATACATATATATGCACAAACAAAAGTAAAATTTCGAGGAAGCAAGAAGTGATTGACTTTTGGGTAAGCCTATAATTATTAATATAGTCTCACCTAGCCTGCCCAGGATTACCGCCTTGGGTGGTGGTCATACTTGGGCTGAGGCAAACACTAGTCCCTTCCGACTTAGTCGTGTCGTCCACGCTGTGGTACATGTCCCGGACTATAAAAGTCGCGTCGATTGCCACCTTGCTGTGATTCATCACGTCTATTTGGCGAACTATCTTATCCCCAACTTTTACCGGACCCAAGTCGAAACTTTTTTGACATCCTTCATAAAGATCGTACAGGAGAGGAACACCTAAAATTTTGTTCCAAAAATGTATTACATTATTTTCAGTCTTCTCAGAGACAAAGTACACTGTCGATATTTTGTTTTAAATAACAGATGGAGTAAATTATATTAAAAATAAGGCAGATCAATTGAAGCAAGTTAGATCTGAAAGGATGGATTTAGCTTTCGGTGTTCTCTGCCTACCTCGTAAGGAACCTGGCTTAACTGTATTACATTATAATTACACATAAGAATAACAACACAGCCTTCTCAAAACTTACCTTCTCCCTTTATAGTAACAATTTCTTCGCAAAGAGAATTTACCCAAAACTGTAACTTGAACTCGTATTCTTTGACTTGCTTTGGCCGGAAGAAAATGGCAATTTTCATACGCTTATTAGGTTTAATTGAACTCTCTTTATTATACTGAACGAATAATTCTGGCACGTTCGAGAAGTTAAGATCAACGCTGCAATAAGAAAATGCAATACTTCAATGATTTATATTAATATATTATTTTATAAGAGGTGGCTCAAATTGAAAACAAGCTCGAGAACGATGCATGCCGAGGTAATGTGGGTTTGGTTAACATTTACTGTCAAATATTATTTTTATAATATTTTCAATGGTTGTGAATGGCTTGTTGGATGAGCTTAGTCAATTATCATCATCATCAGCCTGTCTGATGTCCACTACTGAACATCGGCTTTTCCTAAAGGGGTTTTGCCCATAATCCCCACGCTGGGCATTGGGGTTACGGATCGCAGACTGCGACTTCTTCGAGTACGCTACTAGCTTAGTAAATAAACGATTTATAATAAAACTTGTACATCAGTGGAACTTTGTCATCATTGTTGAATGCGATGTTCTTCTTGTAAGTAGAATCCGGCGCATTAACAATACACTTTCCAAAATTGTACTCCTTGCATGAGAAACGATACGCTGCCTTTTCTATCTCGGCGTGCAGATATATGGTGTACTCTGGACCATCTGATATCTGGAACAAGAAAATATATAGTACAAATAAATATGTAAATGTGTACATTCTTTGGATTCATATCATCTATTCCTAAAGCGTGAGAACAAAGACGAGTAACTTCACGCTCGTAATCCCTGAAGAGGTAGGAAGATGAGTCAAACTCAGTAGCAAATGTAATTTATTGATGAACAGTGGACTGATCTTCATCCGAGATTCGAGATCCAAAATCAGCCGAGATTTGAAACTACAAACTTCGGAGTGGTAGGCTAAAGTCTAAGCCAATAAATAGATAGTTACTGCTGCTTCATTTTGATTTTGATTGATAGTATTATTTCCGGCATATCTCAGCCTCTTACCGACAAATTGATGGGAAACGCCTGCACGGGCACTTGTTTAAGCGTAAAGTATAGTACACATTCGACTTTTCTCGCCGAGGGCACGTGCCCAGAACTAGGCTCCACTCTAACATGCAAGTATTTCTTGACCGCGCTGCAGTTATAATGCCAGTCGAAGAAGAAAGTCGCGGAGCCATCATTTTTAATTGTGAACTGGATAGTCCTTTCATAGGTGGACGCAGTCTATAAATGAACCATAAATACGTATTAATTACAGTAGTTGATACTGGCGTAATTACACAGTCGATGTGACAATTATATTTAGAACTGTAACGAATTATATAGAACTTAACAGACCTGATCCAAATGGATGTGCGTATCTGCATCACTGTTCAAGACGTGTTCGTTTCCTATCAAATAATAGGTAACTTTAGGTTTGATCGAATGGCTTAATGCGTTGACGCATAACGTTAAAAACTTCGTTAAGTATGTGATACTACAAAAAATCTTAAACGATAAAGGTCCATCTTGGATAGGCGTGTATATTATCCTGTAATAAGAACAAAATGTGATAGATCAACAGAAATGAAAATAGTCATAATGTTGTCGAAGATGATGTTGAAATCTCACTTGATTTTGGTGTCCGAACGAGGTTTCAAAATTCCACATTCGGGCTCAATAACAACTGGCGTTTTGCCCGATTCGTTGCACAGCGAGTTACCTCTGAACTCAAAATTAAGATCCTCCATTTCACAGTTCTTTAAAATAATCGTATGATTACTCGTAAATCCAACTAGGGTGTTTCTTATTATCAGAATTGTCGGAACGAATATGACTTCCGGTTCCCTCACCAGGCCCACGACCATCAAATTCAATACTAAATTGTGGACTGGTACTATAAATTTCCACTGGGATTCATAAACCTATTGAAAAGAAAACAAAATGATCCCTGATATGAAGTACTTAATAGTAGGTATAATAGTATCATTCATATCAATGGGATATGACAATATAGGTATGTTACGATAAAGCGAAAAGCAGGCAGGCTTATGAGACTATTAGTACTTCTATTTAAGTTAGACTAGAAATAATACTTAATGACACTTGAATATTTGTTCACAATAATAAATAGTCTTCATTTAATTGACTCAACATACACCGGGCGCGGTAGGAGAAAACGTAAAAACAACTTCTGTTGAAGATCCGCCCTCCACGTACCCCTTGAGCTTGTTACAGTGGACAGGGATTAGATCGGGCTTGTCCGATAGTACCATTTCGAATATGAACTCGTATGCCTCACTGGTTGGGTTAATTACGCTGAAGGATCTGAATTGGATACAAAAAACCATTTAGAACCGATAACGTTGGAAAACAAATAGTGGTTTGAGTTTCCATGTGTATCTAATCTTAATAAATGACTAATATTAGATGTAGGACAATATTAGTAAATAATATTTGACGCGGGAGATGTTGATGGAGAAATTACAAAATGACAAAACGACAAGGTAATCCACTAAAGCCATGTCTTAGAAATAGAATAAGTGAGGATAAGTAAGGAGTTGAGTATACTTTTTGTAGCATCCAGATCCTAAAACATTGAATTCCAGCACAGTTACATGAGGTGGTAAAGCGACCCCCGTCACCTTTCTTCTACCAGACGTTAAATAATCACTTTCTTCTATATCAAGATGTACGTATGGAATTAGAGACTTTGCTGTTATTTTGCAGGATATGTTTTGATCGTACGGGTCCAAATTATCTATAAATACATAAATTAAAAGGAAAAAGTTTATTTAATTAATTGTATGCATTTCAATGCGATCCAATTAGTATAAGACTGTATTTGTCTATAATCTATGTAGGTATGTATATAACTATATATTTGTTATTGAGAGGAGCACTATATACTTACCTATAACACTCTTTAGTTTAACTTTAAAAATAAAGGCATCAAGAGGAGAGAATGTAACTTTAAAAAATCTGCTCTCGTTTGGTTTTAAACATTCCTTTATGGGTTCAATTGTAAATGGAAGATCTACTTCGAACCACGTGTCTGCGCTGTCTCTTGTAGATGTTTCACTGAACAATGTTACTTTACTGGGATCTTAAAAAAAGTGCAAAGCTTTCTTTTTAAAACAATATTTTTATTACAATGGTTATTTTTCTGGATTTTTTATTCAATTTACCATTTTCTACATCGTTCCTTGGCGCGTTTGGTTCTTGGGTTGTTTCATTATTTTCACTTACTGCCGATCTCAATACCTATTACATTATAAACGTTTATTAAATAGACGTTTATTAAATAAACGTTTATTAAATTAACAATAACATGTACTTCAGTAATTTGTTCATTAAGAAACTATTTGAATAAATCACTCACTTTTTTTGGTTTTGGCTTATCGGTTCGTGAAGGAAATTCTTCATCGATGATAAAACTCCATGCAATTTTCATTGGTACTTTACCGATATTCTGAACTTTGAACTGAAATTCTCGTATCTACGTAAAATATTAAGTTCATTTATTTAAAACAACGCAACATATACAATGATATAGATATAGATAAAGGTTGATAAAGGTTCACTTATAAAATCGATTATCATCGCCACTTTTATTAACTACATTTAAAAATCCCTAAATCTACAACATGTGTACAAAAATACAGCCTGACCTGATATATGAACGTATCCTTCAACATCATTTCTTCCTTCAGGGTGCTCGTATATTTTGTATAATCAGTCATGGCCGAATAAACTATTATAATGTTGATAATTTCAAGCGGAATCTCAAGAAGTGCACCTTCTTGTTCACCTACCACGGTCTCACATCTTTCGTTCTGGCTTACTTCTCTAATTTGATGTTAAAAGAAGGTTAAATTAAAACCATTTATTGTAGTTTCATATTAAAGTTTCATAAATTCTCATAATTACCTATTTCGGTCAAATATCGTAACGGTTTGGCGATTATCCCAAGTAGCACCTTTGGTGTTCATTATTAAAATGTCGTTATCCATAGCTGACAATACTACTCCTAAAGTTTCCTAAAAAATTTAACGTCTTCATTCGTTTTAACCCTTTGCACTGGTATTTGATATGACCATGAACTACCACCAACTTCTTGTAAGTGGCATGGCAAAATGTATAACATCTCATATGCTTAGACATACGAGCTAAACGGTAAAACTTGTTATGTTGCATACGCTGAGACATACAAGCGCAACGGTAAAACTTGTTGTGTCGCATACGCTGAGACATACGAGTGCAATGGGTTAAACACGAGGTACTCATTGACTTTATAAGTCATATTAACATACTTTTCAATGCGTTACATTACATAATTGTATTGTAATGAATTGAACAATACGTAATATTATGTTATATGTATTACTTTGTACTATTACAGAAGAAATAATCTTTTTACCCTTTTAACGCATACAGGATGAGCAGCAAAAAATATAATTTCCAAATCTTTTTCTTCACCCGGCGAAATGTAGCCTAGTGACGGCTTAACCACAATGGAATCATTGTCATCCCATTTGAATTTGTAAACTCTTTCAGAATTGTTCACCATTATGATAGATCTCTTTTGCATTACACATAACTCACATCCACCTAAATTTTGTTAAAATTAAAATTGAGTTAAATGAACTGCGCAACTGTGCAATTTTTCTACATAGTTATAAAAATAATAAAAAAAACAAAACATCTTATTTCAATCAAATTATTACAGCTCAACTGTATCAATTTGATTAGTAGGTATCATCCATCTGAAAGAATAGCTGAAGGCCTTACCAAAATCGAGAACATATTTTAATACAGAATGTTCAAGGGTTGTAGCCTCACTATGCTTCATGGATGCCTGAGATCCTTTTTTACTTTTTGTCCTCTCTAATTGTTTCGATCTCCTTTTATCTAACGACGCACTCTTACTCTTTTTTCTACTGTCCATTGTTGAAACCGTTGACAACGTTCTATAAAATACCATACCATTAGTATTTGTATACACAGAATTTGCTTTTTTGGGCATATTGCATTTACCCTTCAGCAGACGCCTTGTAAGCATCTAAATCAATATCCATTGAAAGCATTTCTAAGCCTGTTAGTATCACATCTTCCATGAATGCTTCTGCTTCACATAATATCTATAAAAAGTACAAAATCCACAATTTTTAGACTATTTCATTATGATCGTGTAATTTTAATCGTAATGAGAATATCATACCGTATAATATTCGTATGGATTTTCGCAAATAGTAAATTTGACCTCGCATGATGTTCTCCCTTTCTTTATAGGATTAAAAATTACGGTTAATGATACTACCTGTTTTGGTCGAGTGTTCATTTTAAGAATCGTTGATTCATCTACAAAAACAAATTGTAATTGTATATTGGTAAGTGGATTTTACAGTATCGAGGCAACTTAGAGGTTCGCATTTATTAGATATAAGACAAGTAACGTATAAGTTACAGTATTTTTCTATAAAAGAACACTTTCTTGAATTTATCATTACTTCACAGATTTTGATTTATATAAACGATACTAGCACATAGCGTAATAATACAACACGGATTTTTTCAAACGCAACTAAAATTGTACTTTTTCGATACGTGACTAGAACAATTGATTTCTCCAAAATTTAGTAACGGATATTAACAAAACATCAAAATTGGCCTCAAACTTCTTTGAGCACTCCTTTCTCTCTTCCCGATACTATCATACCGCGCCATCCACGCGCAGTTAAAAAATTCACTCTCCAACATGTATATTTTATTTTACAAAACAAAGTATGGTAATTACCATAACAATTTCTTGTATCCATGAAGTCACTTTCCTTAGCAGAAGTCAATAGAAACACCGCTCGTTCTTCTTGCAGAGATTGCCACACTTCTGCCTTCACAATAGCATTTATAGGGCTTACATTCTTAAAGCGAATGACTTTGCTACTGACGGAACCAAGGCATGTTACTGGAAAATGAATTATTGCAATTCTGTGATGCTTCAGCGAAGGTTGGATCAATCGTATTCTTGGTATTACACCCTCTCCTATCAGACATATTTTGAAAGACTGTTCTTGATTATCCAGTTGCTTCAAACGAATTTCGAGAACTGCTCTATGTTCCTGTAATAATAATACATGTAGAACACTTCATAATAATTCTCTCATATTGACATACATATATGCAGAACCGAATAATAAAAGATTCTTTACCGCACCTGTAATGCTTTTGGAGTGAATATAATTTCTAAGTTCTTGTGTAACAGGGGCTCTATATGTGTTTCATACTTATCCAATGAAAATATTTCTTGACTAGAGTTCGGCTGGTAATGTAATCTCATAGTTAACGCACATGCTACTAATCCACTGTTGTACAAATCTATAACTCCCACATGAGTACTGTTCACAGAGACGCTAAAAAAATGTAGAGTCACAGAATCTTCCACGAACACACAATGTGGAGATGACTGAAAAGAAACAATTAGTGTTTTTTTTAGTTATCATAACATGTTTTAAACTCAGGAATCGATAGCGTACCTCCGGCAACTTATATTCGGACAAATTTTTAACTATGAGATGTTCTCTGAAGGTATTCTCCAAATTCCAGAAATCTAATGTCGGTATCGCTCCAGTGCCAACCAGCTTAAGAGGCACTCCCAGAGCTTCAGCGGGACAAGTGTCGCTTATAACAAAATTAATAATCTCTTCGAACGTCCGTGCGGCAGTAGCAAAAAATTGTATTTGTAGAGTCCGACTCGTCCCGGGAGCTAGTAAATTATCTTCGTTAATTATGAGAAAATTTCCACACTTGATGGGCGGATTTTTAATCCTGAAATATCGACCGAAAATTGAAATTTTCTTTCTTATTAAAAAATTATGAGATTAATAGAATCTTGCACTCAATAAAATTTTGTCCTCTTAAATTATACTTTAAAATTGAAGTACAGCAGATAAACATCAATCCAAATTCAAATATCATTTATTCAAAATAGGTTCATTGGAACACTTTTTGTAC
>DWDU01000304.1:0-20323 GCA_018245575.1 Jemadia suekentonmiller | reverse complement strand
ATCCGCATTCGCACTTGCAACGATCCGACCAATAAGCCGGTCAATAACTTGACGTAGTTCGCTTTTATTTTTCGTACCGATGTGTGCAAACCGAACGTGCTACATTGAGAAATGTAAAAAGCTGATAAGTGTACATTGCATTTTAATTGCGCTAGTTTAAAATACGTACACATAAAAGATAAGCGATGTATGACGTTTGATACACCAAATATGATAGTGCTCTTGTACTTGCGTATTGCACACAGTTCGTGGGATATTATTTATTTTGGACTTATATTTTGTGTGCATTTCATTTTACGATTAATATACGAAAATAAACGGTAATTCCCCTGTGGTTAAACTCTACCTCCCACACTAATATTCGAATACTAAAATGTTCTTTACAATGTTGTCGGATATAAGACAGCTCCGATTTTTCTCAAATAAGAATAAATAGAATAGCAAATATGCGTATGAAGAGAAGCTTCCAAAGATATATTAAAATATCGCGAGCAAAAAAAAAAAAATAACATCACTCCTAAAACCACGGACATGTAGGCAGAGAAGTGCAGTACACTCCCACGTTTTACTAAATGCACTTATGTCCTACTACATAATAGCAGGTGAGCCTATCACTGTACACCGGACACAAATCCAGACTACAAACCACCACTAGCAAACGTTGAGAAAACGTTGAGAAAACGTAGCAGTACCCGACCCGGGTGTCCAACCCAGAACCTCTCGACCAGCAATCGTGTTTGCATCCACGCGAGCGTGTTAGACACGATTAACTATTGTCACGCTGTTCATTTTTACGTTCGTTCGTTAGTTCACTCATTCAGTTATCAGTGTCGTGCTCATTTCGAACTAAAGACAAGGACATATTGCTCAATATATTTACAGGGTTACACTATTATAAAACATAATTTGTCGTTATCAGTAACAACGACGATAAGGTCTAAATGCGACATGTGTATTTAAGTGTTTATGAAACAAAATTAATTGACGATCGCAATGATTCACAAGCTTTATAATTAACGTAACGTAACATCACGCCTGTATCCCCGAAGTGGTAGGCAGAGGAGTGTACTACACTCCCACGTGTCACCAGTTACATTTACGTCCCACTAAGCTTTATAATTAACATAAAACAAAACAAAATGTAACGCTATTTGACGGTAGTATTTTTTCACGCTTAGTATACACTAAGCGCGAAAAAAAAATGCTCAACTGAAAATATATCGTGTTTGGTTAAAATAATCAAATGCAATATTAAAATCAAACAATTTAACCATACTTCGCGGAAATATGTAAACCATGTGTTAAAGAACTCAAATAGGACCATCAAAAAAAGGTTAAAGCAAAACATAGTGCATTAGAAGTAATTAGAACACACACTATAGTATAATTGTCTTCAGTCGTCGTCAGTCCGAGGAAGTTCCGTCAGTGTGGTCACCGTACTCCATTTTCTTCTCTAAAAAGTAAGCGATGAGATCCGCGTGCTGGGGAAACATCTCGTCCAGCTCCTTCTTGAATTCAGCGAACTTTTCTCCCTCTTGAAGTACTTTGTAAGCTTTAGCCGCGTAGAGTCGAGCTTTGAAACTGTTTTCGTTCAAGCGTATAGCCCATTCGCAGTCTTTGAATACCTGCAAGATAAGAAATTGTCCGATGAACACTCTTTTTTTAAGTTAAATAATTTTTTCTTATTATCTAGATATTGTTTTAATTTCTCAAACATTCGTTCTTTCATATAAAATACAATATAAATATGTATAACAATTAATATAATACAAACAATAACTCGGATTTCACAATACAAATAAACGTGTGTCCCTAATAGTTTGGCCACCCACTGTGAGTTAGTAGACTTCACACGCCTTAAATAAATATTGAGATATTTTCTTGTATTAATGTATCTCCATAATAAGCGGAATTATGACAACGTTTCGTGGTGAGACACACTCAGTTCTTCACACTTGTTAATGCACACACGAGGGGTTGAGAGAAATTATTAATGTATATCCGAGTACTTGTCGTAATAAGTAATAAACATATCGCCAGTTATAATGTTGTTATTTGATATATAATTTTGGCTTCTTCATATATCTCAAGTGGCCAAAATGTTGAGAGCATATTATTTATGAGCATGCATTGTACATGTGTGTGCATCTCGGACTTTCGATTCACTTTACGGCCGATGTATGACAATAGCGCTCACCCTCTATTCCATGAGACGTATATAACATTACTGGTGAAGTTTTATAATTCCAACCGTCTGCGAACCCTTTCGAAAAAACACTGGCGTGATGTTATGTGTGACTATATTAATATAGATTAAGTACCTATGTGTTGACAGATATTTGGCGTGAGATCACATCATTTCAATGAATAATAAACAAACATTTTCTTTTATTCTGTGTATTTTATTATATTAAACGTAGTGTATAACATTCCATATTCATGTTATTATTGATTGTGTACGAAACACAGATGATATTGTTTACGGCCGAGGCAACGAACGTAGTTGTAACATATATTATAGCAAGGTAAATTACGAGCGATATATTTTCTATAGTACCACTCGACTGTACACGTAACTATAATATGTGAACAGTTGTAGCAAGACATATCTCAGTATAGCATCACATATCTGAGCAGTAAATGATCGCAAAGCTATATATTATAATATAGCTAATATCTGTCGCAGTTTACTATAATACATATTATAGCACAGTATATAAATGTATATCATAGCTAAGTCCGTGACGACCTTATTTCGTTTTCAGTCATATTGTAAACAGTGAAATGCTCAACATGCGACGACGATGACATCGTGTATTTAAACACGTCCAAATTACACCAATATATATGTACGTTTGTATAAATAAAAAACTTAATCATTGTCGTTGGTATTTTAAACACTACAGTACAGGCGTGCGACTAAAATTAGCAAAGTAATGAATGTTTATTTCTAACCGACCGCACCTTGGGCCAAGTTGGTTTGTGCAAATACCCCCGCGCCTAGTCTCTCAAATATCAAATAATGCAATACATTAACATAATATATGTTGTAGTAAACTACCACAGACGGCAGCTATGCTATAATATATACGTATATGTATCTTTGCAGTCGTTATCTGCGCTCATATGTTTCGCTATATTGAGATATGTCTTGCTATATCTATTAACATACTTTGACGACGTAAGAAATTAATTACTCTTATATCATAGCATCGTCCCTGATGATCTTAAAGCTGTTCACAAGCTAAATTTATTATGTATAAGGACTAAAAAAGATATACAGTTCGTTCATACATATTATTTGCTAGATTACGTTTGCGCTCGCGTAGTGAGGTGATATGTTATTAGGTAAAATGTATTGTAATTAATACGTTTATGTTGTTTTGAAATGGTTTTGGTGAATTCACAATTATTTTTACATTTCATTTCCGACTTCCGGTATGATATTTGACTACAGACTGTAACTGAGCCGCGAGTATTTAATTTGAAAGCTTTTGAAGGTCAGTCATTTAAGTAAAACGTAAATAGCATCTTAATAAGTGTTTCTGCTAGAAATATCAAAGAACGCTTTTAAATAAATAATTTTTGTTAAAATTGTTTTTTATGTTCAATATTTTTATTACAAATGTTATACATGTAAAAAATAATGTTTTCCCTAATTACTTTCAATATTCGTCTTGTATTGCAAAGGTATCAAGATACGTTTGGTAGTAATAAGTGTATCGCGGTATCAACACTTATAAAATATTCCTTGCGAGTAGTGTACATACATTATTTTCGTATGCACGCGCTGTTTACGATTAAAATAAGCGTTTATATTGATTTAATGGTTTGCGTGTTCGGCTCGTAATTAATACATACATCATGTATTTATTTCGTTTGGTTTTCGGCGCCAAATTTATATTACGTCTTCACTAATACGTATTCATAAGTGGTATTTGTGGTGGCAGGAAATGTTCTAGTGATTTGAATTTAAACAGCTAAATGCGAGGTACGAGAGGCTGTGCTCTGCGTACTTCAACCTGCAGGCCCAGCGTGGAGATTATGGGCGTAGGCCTAAGTCCTTTAGTATACTGCAATAGGCTGATGATGATGATATGTACCTGCCATGATATGACATCCATCATACAACTACGCTGCATACTACGTTCGAATTTAATGCTCGTTAAAATCCTGCACTGTGCTGATAATTGAGCACTTGTGGTAAATAGAAATGAAAATAACGTGAAAATTATACATAGATGTAGGCCTCGGCGTCGCGGCGCGGCGATTATCTAGCGGAATAGTTCACGCTCGATCTAGTGTACACATTGTTCAAATTAGTGCAAGATCATGTTCACGATGTAACCGCGGGTATCTATCTACAACTCGTAACTGAATACACTAACTAACGAATATATGTATTTTAGTAATAGCCTTAGAATAGTTCGAAATATTTATAATATATTCCATACTCGGGTATTTCCGTTCACATATCGATCTCTGTCAGTCCATTACTGAACATAGACCACCCTTACTCGAGTTTAATCCATCCGGTACTGGACTTTTTGAATCCAGCTGGATACCACCTGTTTGTTTAGTTTATCAGACCACGACTTATGCTTCTTTTACCTTCTCTTAATTCGTTACATTTCGTTCTCAGTAGGTATATTAAATTTAGTACTATATTTCTGGAAAGATCTTCCAGTCATGATACCTGTATAGGGCCTGCATGCCTACTCATTTTAACATTATTCCGTTATACATTTGGCATGTAGTTCAGTGAATGTTTATTGACCCAAACCTGTTTCACTCTATTCATCCACTGACTGCGAGTTTGAATCTCAATATTGCGGTTCTTGAATCTAATGTTATTGTACGTTGATGAAAATGTTTGCTCAGCGGCTAAATCTGTGTATAGATAAAACTATTTTCGACTATTCTGGTTTATTTTTATTGCTACGTTGTTTCATACGTTGACGCACAATAACAATTGGCGGTGCGAAATTGTACTATTTTTACGGACCAGCTTGCTTGCAGCGTCTGTAATGATAGATATAATTGGTACTTGGTGCACTCTGCCTACCGCGCAAGATGATCTATAGGACATATAACATTTCTATTGTTCTGATTGATTGATTAATTATTGTTGTTGATCTGTTGTATATATCGCAACAACAATAGATAGCAACATTTGGCACTCGATAGTGTCTGTCTGCCCAGTAAAGAATGTGTCGTGATGATATAATATAAACAGTTCATCATATCTATATAAAAATATATTATTAACATGTGTTATGTAGCTATAGAATATGTCACAGATCTATTGATCAACAGAATAGAGCAATGGCATTAGTTTTAGTGTCATGTGTACGCGGACATTTCTATTTTATTGTTGCACGTTCGACAGCAAGCAGGTAATGTAGGAAGCGATGGGAGTAGAGGTTGGTCGACGGCGCGAGGACACTGACCTCGCTGACTTATTTTAGTGTTATGTTAGGTAACGGACGCGCGGATGTAACCGTTTCGGTTTTAAGGTCGTCACAGGCGGAGCTATAATATGTATTATTGTACTGTGCTATAGTATATATTATAGCAACTGCAATACATGTCTTTACGGATACTGCCTACGTAATAATATGTTTTGTAGTATCTCAAGATATTTCTTGCTATATGTATTCATATATTTTAAAGACGCAAGAACATGATGTATATCATATCTACGTGTTGGGTCACCCGGGCGATACTATTGTAACTATATCCTAATATGCCTTGCTATAATGTACTATATAGTTCTGTTTGTGACAGTCTCTTTTCTATCAATACAGACGATTCAAGTAATACCGAGTATTTTTCTAATTAAATTCATCGATGTTTCCATTCAAGATATGTTGATTCAGTTAACTTTATAGTAATATAGTAGGTATATCACGCTTGTATACCCCCGAAATGGTAGGCAAAGAGTATATATAGTACACTAGTACGATTCACCAGTTACATTGTACGCAATAGAGGGTGACCCTATTACCAAACATTATAGTAATAATGGTGTATTAAAGTTGAGAGGTTTCTCGTTAGTTTTAAATTGATATTTTCGATTAGTAATAAAAGAAGTCGTGATTGTCGATCTATGCGGAAGCTTTTATTTGCACATACAATTAGTGAGGTATAAATAAGAGTGAACTCTATAAGTGTAATCGAACTCTATAAGGGTAATCGTAAATCTAAATTTACCTTTTCGAAATTGCCCAATTTAATATTAGTCAGAGCCCTGTCGCAGTAGAGCATCGAGTTGTCTTTGACGTGTTCGATTGCTCGGTTGTAGTATGATAGAGCTTTCTCATACTCTCCTCGTCTGAATGCTTTTGTGGCTTGATTCTTCAGTGTATCTGCCTTCTCCCGGCGAACCTTTCGATCCTGGGCACGTTGCTCTGCATCCCTCTCCACCTCCGCCATCCAGGCATCCTTATCAATTTCACCCTGGAATTATTTAAGTATTTTCAATTTAAACCTTTCGGGAACACTGCAATTTATTCTATTCAATTGCAATTAATATCGTTATTCTATTCCTACATAATGTAGTTAATTGTGTCACTTGAAATCGTGACTGAATTATTTTTGCTTAATATTTCAGTAAATAATTACATAACGCACTACAACGTATCTCAATTCGAATTTACTTCAAAACAAAACCCATGCCCGTCAATAATCAAATGAATTGCGCATTCCAAATTTTCATAGCTCATCAATTTTACCTTGAACATTTTACAGCGTGCAACACAAGTACCGCGTAGTGTACATAAACGAGATATTTATAGCGCAACGCGGGCCAAGTCGCTTTCACTGTCAAGATGGGACTATTGAGATCCAAAACATGCATGTGTGTGTGTGTATCAATTAAAGATCACGTCCCGAATATTCTTCAACTAGTACTCGTATAATTCGCATCTTATAAATAGTGTATCTACGTTACTTGAATTGTACATTGCTTTTATTGTACTGTTGCTTGCGTGTCCAATGATAATTCCAATCGGTGTGTATACACAGACCGAAGTCAAACAACGTGCGTTACGATAACCCACTTTACTTTGTGATTGTTTATTTTCGTTCAGCTCAAAACAATCAGAAATAACATTGGTTTCAACGCGTCTTCGCCTCGAGTGCGGCGGAGTTGATAACTGGCTTGAAATGAACATAATGATAATATCTTAAGACATCAACCGCATAACGCCATCTGATCCCAAATTAAGCATCGACAGACCTTGTGTTATGGTAACCAGACATGTAACAAACTACATGTATACATTTTTAACTATGACGCAGTTGTATTCGATACGGAAGCTTTTTTTTGTTCGAGTAAGAGAACGTATGTACGTTTCCAAAAGTGCAAGGTTGAGCTTACTCACTTTCTCGTTTTTATCGCTAGCTTCGAAAGCTTTTTGGTTAATAACGGTCCTGTCGTGTTTGATCTTCATTTCTAGGCAGTCGTCGCCGATATCTTTCCCAGCTAGATATTGATCGGCTAGGATTTTGGCCGCATCGGCTTTTTCTTTGTCGCCGCTGGCCAAGTCTTTCACCAAACCGGACACCTCGCCAATTCTCTTCATGAAATTGTTCCATTCTTCGTTCAACTCCAATGATTTATGACTCTTTAATGCTGGACTCGATAATATATTTTTAATACTCATTGTATTGGATGTAAGAGAAATATTTTGGGAATAAACGCTTCACACCGCTCACACTCAACAATATTGACATAACAGTTTTCATAGTTACGGTTGGCAAGGCTAAGGTGGACTTTTTCTATGTAAGCTCAGGTGTAAAACCTTACGTTCGGAATTTGTGTCGTCGTTGTTACTGTTACGAAGGACCTTAAAATAATTTATTTAAGACTGTACGAATACATATTAGATTGTAAAATGATTTAATGTTGTATAATAATAATAGTACACCATTACGGCAGAACAAGCGCACTTCTGTATTTTCGTTATAAAGATCTTGTTAATCTTAGTTCACGAATAAACAAGCTTGTATTAAGTTTGTACAATGATATTATAATTTTATTTTTGTTAAAATGAAATATATCGGTGCAGTTGGTCAATTTTTTTCTTATTATTTTAATTACATCATCAAGGCAGGTCCCTAACATAGCAAGCAGAAAACACAGACTGTCAATATTATCTGTACACTGCCCACATATGTACCTGACGTTCCTCTTCTACATTACCACTCTTCATACACGCATCCTGGATTCCAACACTTGTGACTTCCCCATATGATTATTACTGTGCTCCAAAATACTTTGGCCTACTGTTTACAGGTAGGTGTTTTGCGTTTAAAAATAACTCGCTAAATATTTTTTGTACTGATCTGCTTACGTGCGTGTTGGCAATTGGCTTTACGCACGCACTGTCGCCACTGATGTAATAAGTTTGACACATTAGACGGTGACGCTGAAGACAAGTGTAGAGTTTGTATAGCATCTATATTAAAAATCGAAAATGTATACAATTTTTTATACCAGCAAATTAATGAGAAGATTTCGTTTTGGTTTTTAACTATGTAGGTATTACATTGTGGCCCTAAACAGCTCGGTGCAAGACTTCGAAATTTCTTTGAATTTGAATCGATATCGAAACCTTATTACCCTTTGTAATCGCACGATAAATATTTATGGCGTCGCTAGGGCGAGGGAATGTTAGAATTGTCGTTATGTAGGCGATCCTGTATTCCATTGCGAGACATTGGGGCTTAGTAATGTACCTACCATTCGTATTGAGTGCGATGCATACTAATAATAAACTAATATTTATTTATGATTGTGGCTCCAGTTGGCGGGCATGAAATAATGATAAACAGTAGCATTAAATCATTTCCCTTTTCATGAACGTATCCAATCAACATAAATCAATACCGACGAATATTATGTTTTATTGCGCTTAATGCGCATGTGTAATGTTTCATGTTTCTTTTGTTATTTATTTTATGACAAGACGCCCGTATTAAAAAGATGAACAGTAAAGGGTTGATAGTGATGATGATGATGATGATGATGGTAATGGTGGTGATCGTAACGGTGGTGATAATAGTAATAATAGGCAAGTGTAAGAATGATGACAGTTACAACTAGCGTAGCTTATCCCACCTATCTGTCTGCTCCTTTTGCTAAACATTTTGTAATTGTTTGACTATAAAGCTATGTTTATACATTATAAGTATTACATGAAAGCAAAATATAAAAGTACAACAGGTAGCAGTACTTTTAACAATTGATTCGCATTCGATGAATTTTTATCACCAAACGTAGATGAAAAGTAATTGATTTGTGACTATTTAGTCTCTGGCATTTTAGTTACAAGGGGTCAAAGTTATTTATATAACTTAGGAGGCAGTGCTAAAACACGATGCGGCTCATATTTATTATGATCTTTGCACTTCACGATATCACGCACGCTAGGAGGACGTTGCTGAATATCAAGTGAACATTTTAACTTGTTAAAATAGTTGCGAGCAAGTGCTATTTTTATACTGTTCGTGTTAACACTGCGCTGTGTGCATGCATTGCGTAAATGGAGGTCGTAAAGCGGACAAAATGTAATCACGGACGTTCTCACGAACGAATGGTATTTTCGAGTTTTCGCCACCCAACACGCAGCGGAAGACTAAGCGTGGTGCACTCTACATATATTGCTTGGTACATATATTAGAATATTAGGTGCATTATTATTATAACACCGAGTCACGTCCCTCACGGAGTGGACAGAGGGCATTGAGTACAAAATATATCTTCCTTACAGACCTTACATGCTTTTTCCACATGCGTCTGTCCCTACACGGATGCGTTGTATTGGAAACTTCTGGTTCTCCCTATAGCCATTATCTGACCTATTTTTGTTCTGTCTTCTCCAAATCTTGTCTTGTCGAACGTCTAACAATGATTTATCAACTTTTTTAAAGTACGGATATCCATAAATATTCCGCGTTAGTGCCGTCTCTGTTGAGAGATGTTGTTTTCATTCATACACGAATAGTTAAGCAACTGACATAACTGTTTGTTAGCATGGTTATTTCAATAACCAACGAAGCATGGATGTGATCGTTCACGTTAACGGTATCGTTAATGGACTAGAAACAGGAGTGGAATGAATAGTCAATGATTTGTCAGTTTCGATGACTAATGGATAGTCATGACTTGGTTAAGTTGTTGAGTTCGTTTCGACTCCTCGATGCATCATTGCCGCGCGGAAATTAAAATTTTGAGACTTGAGGTACTCTTTTTTACATGGGTACATTTTGAGGTTAGAAGTGCTCTCCATTATTGTCACCAGGTTTTTATATAAGTTGACATTAGCTATTTTGAAGTAATGGTTAAATAGTTCATATTAGGCATTCAATTACAGCGTTAGTCTTTTACACTGCAGATGGCTTAGCATTCCTTTTCCGAATTTGTAGACAAAAAACTGTGCGAGGAATTCAGTAGCAAATGAGCTACAGGCAGTCAAATTGACTGTACCTGCCGGAAATTCTACTACAAACTTTTCTATTATAAGTTTTTGTCCAATTGTCTTTGAGTTTGTGTCTAGTGCAATATGAGTGTAAAGAAATTAAATAAATGACATCTTAA
Organism: Jemadia suekentonmiller; assembly: GCA_018245575.1. NCBI lineage: Eukaryota > Metazoa > Arthropoda > Insecta > Lepidoptera > Hesperiidae > Jemadia > Jemadia suekentonmiller. The sequence continues at coordinate 9,720 of DWDU01000304.1, read as the reverse complement.
TAAATCAATTCTATAACAAAATTATTTTAGATGATTTAGTACGGCAAAATTTACTTTCCACTCTTACATGAGCTTTTTGTTACAAATTTAATAAGTTTTTATATCTAACAATGAAAATAATCAGAAAGTCTATGTATGAAGTGACATATTATATTAATAGAATATCTAATGTGGTTCGTCCGTATGGTTCGTTCTTCCTACGCATTAAATAATTAAAATGAATTTGACGAGTGCCCAAGGCGTACTTACCAGATTACATTCAGACATTTTCATTTTCAAAGAATATTAATTTAATAGTGAACGTACATCTTGCCGAAAAATAATTGTGGAACGAAAAATATAATTGCATCATATAGCATTTAGTGTTACAACACTAACAATTTTTATAGTGATTAAAAACATTCAATTTCACACACCAGAAGCTATTTGCGCAGATGGAACGTAACTCGTACGTATGATAATATTAAAATACGAAAGCCTCAGAAGCGTGTAAATATTTATTCTACTGCGCAATACCATGTGTTAGTAGGTCAGTCTTTCTCAAAGTGTATGTAGGAAAACGCTACCTTGTAGGCGCTGCAAGCTTTCAGAGGGGCGGTAAAGGGTTATAATATAATTTGTGTGCATGTACGTTTTAAGTATGTAAAAGTACAAGACTCATATGACACATTAGGAATATTAAAAATAGTTATTACATAATTGATTCTCAAAATGAACAGTAGACGAAATACATTTGAGAACCGGTGGTTGGAAGTTTGAGAGAAAGTTCGAGAGATTCGTTACGAACGCGCTGTGTTGTTTTTTGCTAGCCTTTCTAGCGACCGTTGACAGGACACACACTTGCTGATAATAACATTGTGACAGCTTCAATATTTGCGACGCGTGCTAATGTATTGATATATGATTGACGCGTGTTAAAATATTGAAACATGATCAGTCTGTCTTTACCGTTTCTATTCGCCCCTATGAGTGTCTAGTTAATTGGATTTAATTTGACATTTAGAGTTTATGCATTTGTAAACAGAGCAAGTTACGTACGTTTAAAAGCCTTTTGTTTTGTTTCAAAAAGTATGTAATTTAAAATTTGTCTAAAAGATTAAATTGGAACATTCTAGAAAAAATCCCTTAAAGGAGACTTATGCTTTCTGCTCAACAATGGGTGATGTAAGTAAGTCTTCTATTGCAATGCTATTCAACTATAGGAAAATAAAGTACTCATTTACTGGCTTTGAAATAAATGTTATTTGTTGAACAATTGTGTATAATTTTATTGTTCTATTATTAAGCTTAAAGAGGTGCTATTGGAGAGGCCTATGTCCAGCTGGGACGGAATAGGCTGACGATTGTGATGTTGACGGATGATGACAATGATGATTATATTATTGTTGTTTGTTGCAGTTTTTACGCCACTTGGATTTGTACGGCTGTTCGGCGTCGTGAGCGCGGTGCTGGTGAAGCCGCAGTTCCTGCGCGATCTCAACGAGGAGTACTACGTGTACTCGTTCGAGGAGGAGACCATCCGACGCAGGATCAACAACTCGCTTGCCACCGGTCAGTTGCTAAACATTCATTCAATGATGTCTTTTATAGACTTTCAAGGCGAAGCTAAATAAACCAGTAAGGGATATAACCATTTGAACGAATATAATGTTGATCTACCATATATGTACAACATTTGGTACCATAACATTACGTATATATTTTGTAGTCAGAGGAGTGTTAGTACTACCACTTGTTGCCAGTTATGTCGTATGTCCTATTAGCCTGGTGAGCCTATGCCAAATACAATATTTTGTAGTCAAGAATATTTAATAATTTGTAAAATTTGTAACCGGTGGAAGGTTGGAGTGTCCTACGCTACTCTGCCTACCCCTTCGGGGATAACAGACGTGATGGGTTTTTTTTAAATATTTGTTGCGAGTTCGACGGTGAGTGAAAGAAATGATTACAACATGATCATTAATTGGTCTACTGACCTTGGATAATGAAGATAAAGTAAGTACGTGGGAACGTTTGATTAGTGTACAGAAATACAAGCTAAATAAATAATGACACAAGCGAAGGCCGGGCACGTGGTATTTGACGTATATTTCGTAGTTTTAAACTGGCTTAAGTTTATACTTGATTTTTAGGATATTGTATGAATAAAAACAGGAGAGTTTAACAAGAGTCCATGTTTTATAGCTTTTTAAATGAAACTTATAGGTACCGAGTTAATTTTTTTAAGTTTTTCCGATTTTATATCATCTAAGTTTAACGTTGATGTAAGAGCAGAGTTTAGATACTTTGGATCTAAAAGTTGAACAATTCTGCATATTCAAGTAAATTGAATTTCGACGTAAGAGATGTCGTACATAAGCGCAGGTCATCCGTTGTATCACCGGGTCCCATGAAATTACCTAAAATACCCCTTTCCGTACATATATGTAGGTAAAAATATATTTGTCTTTGTATGTATGCTCATTTATACATACACACGCGCACGCACATTATATGTGTGATATTCCAACTTTTTAATACGCCGTCTGAAAAAAGGTACATTTGAAAGAAATCGCTGTAGATATTTCTAGCGCCGGTGACATTTAACGTAACATGTTTTAGTCTATTTAATGTCCGCGAGCGCCGGCTGAGCGCGACCGAACTAATCACACGCTGAGTGGTTGTCTATGGTGCCCGGATCAAAGGAAATACATTTGTACGTTCGCATCAGCGATAGTCAAGTCAAGTTTATGTTATTAATCAAATAGTATATTTATGGATATATATAAGATAATATCACGCCTATGTTTCGCCGATGGGTGTAACGAGAAAAGTATAATATGTTATACTTTATGTTTATATAATTATGTATATTGCATCCATCCATTATGTAATTATATGTATAGCATATGTTTGTTGCGCAATGTTGCCGTTAGCGGTAGTAATGTGGCTTTTATTACTGTTGACTGCAACACTTTGCTGACCTTACTTATTGAGTGACTGGATTTCACGACCTCCGCCGTCTGTCGGAGAAGTCAGAAGTCTTCGATACCAGATCGTATGAAGAGAGTGATGAATGTAAGAAACACACCAGATCTGTAAGGACGGGGATATGTGGCGCTCGATGCTCTCTGCCTACATCGTAAGGGACCAGGCGAGGTTATATAATAATAATTACTAGTAGTGTGTTTACCGCTATCCGTTTCAAAACTTTTAGCGAAATTAATCGAACTGCCAACAAAAGTGTGTGATAAGCGCGTCGATATAAATAGTCGAGCCGCATGCGACGCGCTCTTTGACCGCTCGCTTATCGTGCGCGTTCCTCGCGACGTCATCGCAAACACTTTTATCATTAAGACTGTAGGGTGCTGGTCACAAGGGTAGAATGGTCGAAGGGTTAGGTCATAGTTTTGTGCGCTGGCCAATCGCGTGTCGGATTTTGAAAAATATTCCTGAGGGAAACCTTCAAAATGTGTTGGTTTCCTCACTATGGTTTCCTTCGCCGTTAGGAGTGATATTTAAAGTAATGTCACGCCAGTGATCCTCAAATAGGTAGGCAGAGGAGTGAAGTGTTCTCCCACAATTCACCAGTTACGTGATGGACTTGCTATGGACAACGGAGTGAGTTATTGCCATACACATGGGAACAAATTCAAACTCCGAGCTACTATTTGAAATCACAAGTTAATAAACCCAATCGGACGCGGATTTTACGATCGGATACGACATCGGATATTACGACCGACAATCGCTTGCAACATAACTAGCAGTCGCTTGCAGGTATTTGAGCAAGGTAGTCAAGAGAGTAATATTTGATATTCCAAACACACAACATTTTCTAGAACTCCAAATATCCGAAGTGAAAGTTAACCCACTAGGCTGTCGTCTTCTGCTACGTAAATAAAATATTAATTTTTTAAATGGATTTTGTAATAATTTCGTAACTAATCGTAGATTGCTGCTTAAAAGGCACAAATAGCAAGAATAATTAAAGACATTATAAACTACTACGTAAACGTAACATCACGCCTGTGATCCCCGAAGAGGTAGGCAGAGGAATGTAGAACATTCCCACGTTTCACCAGTTGCGTTTACGTCCCACTATGAACTACTATGAATCATCAATAATGATAATCATGAATTAAAAAAAATAATTACTTCATTATTCCATAAAATTGTTGAGTTTTATACTAAACTAGCGCCCTGTAGAGCTGTAAAATGAACTCTATTGGTTTTGCTTTCAGAATATAATCAATAAGTTTGATATAATCATTGATCAATTCATTGATATAATCATTGAATTTTATATCGGTATTAATAATTTAATTAAGTAGAAAAGTATATCCCTCAGAATGGAAGTATTCCATAACTCTTGACATTAAAATCGCTAACAGATCGTCCTTAGTCTATATGTATATAGATTTTGATTATTGTTATTTTATTAAAATCTTGTAGAACATACAATTTTCAATTAATTGTTTATAGAAATGTAAATAAGATATTTTTATAGGTTGTAAATTAACAAAATTTAAATTAAATTATAATTTAAATTCACTTTTACATACGGGTACAAGAATTCTACAATACACTGTTTTTAATTGACAAAGAAATTACTGTCTGTTCTGTGTTGATGGGCCTCAACTAAATAAACAGTGTCGTTCGACTGTTACAATCTAATAGTAAGGTGGGTAAATTGATACTGGAGTATTTCGCGTAAGATATACTCAACGCTCTAAGCAACCTATATGCAACGTTACACCGGCATACTTCCTACTCAGCCGGCGTGACCTCCGCACTGACATGCGACCTTCGCAGGTCTGTTTCGGTCTCTACACAGTAGCTTTTGAGATTTTCGCATTTGTATAGTTCATCACGGCGTTTATTAGAATGCGTCTAGAGGTCGTAACAGGCGGAGCGATGATATATATTAATATACTAGGATATAACATTATAGCAAACTAGCACAGACGTAAGGTTTGTTGTGTGTAATATGTATCTTTGCAGTCCATATCTGCGCAAAAATATGTCTTGCTATATGTAGATAATTCTTGCTGTATCTGTTCGCATATTTTGACGATACTTTTTCAAAAACAAACATAAATATGATTATTCGAGGGATAGATACTACAGAAAATGTTATGTTGTAATGACGGCCTTGCTATAATATTACATATTGTAGCTTCGTCGGTGTCGACCTATAGGAGAATTCTCTAGAAGCTTCTACCGCTTTCCATCGGCATGTGGATGTCTCGGTAATCCGCGAACTGCGAAAGAAAATTTTACTGCGAAGTAGTTAAATGGGTGTTTTAGATTTCACCTCTAGACGTTCAATGTTTATCTATCAACGCTGTTTTGCATGTCGCAGACAGAATGGGCGGTGTGCTTTTTGTAAACAAAGAAATATTATCGTAGGCGGCGCTAATTACTAAATTAGTACTGGATGTAGAAAATAATTTGTATGATATTGTTTCCATCGTATTATGCCATATTAACGAGGGAGAGATGGTGGGGAGAGACCGCGTATTGCCAAATGATGCCTTCTATTCAACGGTAATGATGGCGAATATTTGTGCGATAGTCCTTGTAAATTTCTTACGTAACAATGTGTTGGTGTGGTTTCAAATAAGAATAACTCAAAAATCTATGTTTCAATCTGTAATGCCGTCGCATTGATTTACTTTGTCCTTATATATACATAACTGTTTGTGTACTCCGTCGAGTGTCCTCTTCCTGTTTAGTTTCGATTAAAGCGCTGCCTCTAGTAACCCAAAGACACTCACCACGAACGGCTTCGACATTCCGTCTCCATCAGCGTTTACGATGTTTAAACGATTCATTAACACTATCAATTGTTTGTAACCTACAATGTTTAGTTACGAAAATTCCATTTATAAATAGTACAGTGACTATAATCTTGATGCTGATTCAGTGTCTTTGGGTTCGATTCCCATTACGGAAATATTATTATTATTACTATAGTGTTATGAGCATAATAAACATTTGTTATAACTCTGGATGTGATTTGTTTACGTAAAAATGTATTGAGAAATATATATATTATATATAGTTTATTTTCTTTCTGTCTATCAACCCTATGCTATTACTAAAAGTTAGATAACAATATAATATCACGCCTCTAATTTCCAGAACAGGTACGCAGAAGAGGGTAATACTCCCATATGTGTTGCCATGGAATATTTGGGGAATTTATTGATTATATGTAGATGATGATCGCTGTAAATTGTCTTGTACTCTGAAAAAGAATCTTCTCGTATTAGCAAGTTGGCATACTTGCTATAAATAAGAGGGATTGTTAGCGAGGTGAGCATAAGTGAACATAGACTGACATGATAAGAACGGATTATTGTTTTTTAACGGTTTATTTAAAACATACATAGGACTGTTAAAGTGTATTTCCACAGTACCCTACGTACTATGGTAATACTAATACATGCGGAAAAAATCTCTCGTGCCTACGTATACAAGGTAGCTACACATGAATGCACTCTTGAATACACTTACAATATTAGTGGGTCAGTGGTTATATTGCACATCTATGCATCGTAATCATAACAGAACGTCAGCATAGTCTCATTAACCTTGATTATATCTACAGTTGTAATTCCGAGTTCGTCGTCCGATACAGCAACCTTGGCAGAGATATTTGCTGTGTCGAATAGTGTCAAGACACGTTATAATAATATTAATGACTTGTGTGTGTTTTCGAGTGTTTTAAATGTATTTTAGTATGTGCGGTACACTCGCGTGCAAAGTGCGGATATAACGTTTCTTTTAAACGGCAAAGAGCACGAAACATGTGGAATGTAGTGGATTTGTCGTGCGTTTGAGTTGAATTTTTACTGTTTTATCATAAGTGGCACGTTTGTAAGTTTCATGAAACAGCGCGAAATTATTTGTCTGAACTTTGAGACCGTCCGTTGAATATAAATTAGTCGCATGCCGACTTTTTTATGAATAGGAGAAATGTATATTAATGGGAGCGTGATGGTTGAATGGAATGACATTTCTGTTGTAATATTACATGGGGTTTGATCCAAATTGGAGAGGAGATATAAGTAGATTCTTCTTATTGTCAGCCTTGCAATACTTATTTCATCGTCATTTTTTGAGCTGGCTGATGTCAACAGCTGGTTTCACACAAGACTGTCCTTACTTATTTAATATAAATAATGGTTAATAACAACTTTTATAGCCGTATTTAAATATGTTACGATTATCACCAGTGTGGTGTATTTGTATGCATTGTTACATTGAATATTTGTTTTATTAGTGACCTTGTGCCTCTTTCTGAATCCAATGACCTCAACATCGCAGGTTTTCAAATAGGTAGTAGTTCGAATGACGGAGCCTCTGACAAAAACAACTAAGTCAACTACGGAATGTAAATTTTCAATACGTGCAAGTTGAACAGAAGAATGCAACCGCAGATCGAATCTAGCCCACGTTTCAGGATTGTGGGATTGAGATCTCTGGATTCCATAATTTCGATCTCTAACAGCAAGTTAAGTGTAGAGATTTTGAAAACAATAGAACTACAGAGGTCAAACCACTACAGTCAACCGGTTTAGATAAGATATTCTATGATATATGGGTACCTACATAGGTGCATATTTTAACATTTAAAATCAATGTTCGTTGCACCCGTAGGTACGTCGTGTCGTGTCGTAACACTCTCCTTTATTTGTCTTAAAAAATCATCAATCCCGCGACATTAGAACCTATTGTGTTGGTATTAAGAACTATATTTGAATATTTAGACATTGTCTTGTTTTGTGACTCGTTGTTTGCAGCCCGGACGTGCGACGTTAAACAATGGCACGAGCGTTGCCAGCTTTTTTGCCAAGTCGGGATTTTGTTAGTTTTTGAGTGAAAAAAGCGTTTCACTCATTGTTGATCAAAGATTGTTTCATCGAAAGCGGGCCATAGTATTGCTTCCCCGTTAAAGTGCTATGTTTTGGCGTATGAAAACCGCGGCGAATTAAAATTTTATATGGGTTTTGGCGTATAGCGATCGCGTAGACGAAAAAAAAAGGTCAACTACTGCAGCCTCTTTAAAAGTTAATATTTGTTAAAAAAGCGGGACATCTAAAAAGTCGGGACGTCCCGCAGAAAGCGGGACGTCTGGCAACGCCAAATGGCACAATGATTCCGAGCTATGCCAATACTAGCGCCCACCGAGCATTGTCGTTTAGGATTGCGACACGGGCTAATAACCACTGTGCGCGTTCGTTGTCTCGGATTTATCTAGTTGTAGAGCTTCGGTGTAATAATATATTGTTATTCGTTTGATATGGAAGTTTTATACATATATTTAGTATTCAACTTGACAATAATTTAGAGAAACAGCTTGGAAACAGTGGTATTGTAATATTCTATTGGTGTATGAATGTATTTTATAGCTTGACCTGATTTTGTTTTGAGGATTGTAAATATCGATAAATAGCTGTCTGACGTCATTATTATGTCGATAGTATCAATTTTTGTTAATACCCTAAGAATAATAACGGTCATATTATTAGATTACTACCAATCATCTAGAAATTTCTGACTGAATGTTGGACTGTTATTTTTGAGCTGTGAACTTGTTTTTTATGCATACTGGTTTGATGTTTTGAGCTCTCAATGTAGCAGGCTTGTTTACGACTGTTTCAGTATATTTGTACTGCAAATTGTAAATGAAAATGTTACTTATCATAAATACAATTGTATGTCATTCGATAATGAATTATCACTGCAACTGATGTATGCAATGCAGTGTGACCAATAACTAGATGCATTACGTCGGTTCTCCATAGCTCGGAACCAGAATACGAGCTACGGTATGTCCTGCCTGTTTTAAGAGGCGACTAAAAGGAGACTTTCGGGGTCGCGAGCGGTAAAGAGTTAGAGCTCGAACCGTTCAGCCAGCGATCCTGGGCATGGCGACTACATGTGTGGCTACATATTGTAAGAACCGGCAGGCTCGGGAGGACACATAATGCTAACCCCTCCCTCTTCTGCACACTCCCCCTCCGCCCCTAAAATAAAACTTGATGCGAATGATGATGTATACAGTCAAGTCTCAGAATAAAACCTAAGTCACAAATATCATAGTGAAACCTACTTAAGTATAATTAATCGATGAGGCGCTTAAATTACGTAGTAATTAAGCTCTGCAGTCTAACCCTGGTACCATTGGAATATTGAGACTGATTGACGTTAGATACTATTACGAGTATTTAGGTTATTTGATTATTAATATATTTACTTACGTCTTCTAAGTAATTACGATTATTACTTACTTATTCTAAGTAAATTGTATATTTATTCACGATTGCAGGTATAAAATGATCGATTTGGAATATCCATAATATATACTTACAACAACCGAACTACTTGAATGGTACAGTATATGTGTGTGTGTTATTAAGAATCCCGACCACCTCAATGATCTGTATAAGATGAAAACGAGATTACATAGGAAATAGAAAATCACGCTCGCGAAAGTTTGAGATGGATAGCAACGTATCACACTCGGAGAAATTTTCTGACATGCTAGGAAATATTTTTCTCTTTATTTTTACACTCTCACTTTTACTCTGATTGTCTCGTTGGTGGAGTGGTTGCAAGCGGGTGGGATAAAAATAATAAATAAGAATAATTGTTAATGATATGTGCCCGATGCATGGCAATAGGCTCACCACCTATTCCATAGTGGGACGTAAACGTAACTGGTGAAAC
>DWDU01000303.1:0-20327 GCA_018245575.1 Jemadia suekentonmiller | reverse complement strand
GACCCGGGAATCGAACCCAGGACCTCCCGATCGGCAGTCGCACTTGCAACCAACACGACCAACGAGGCAGTCAATTTTATTTTAACATCGTAATAATTGATACTGACAGATTTAAGATTAAGCATTGTCAAATTCTTAAATCCGACAAGTAAAAATATGATTCCTGCCCAGTTAGAAGAAAGCTCAACCTTGGACGCGGGCTTTCGCAAGCTCCTCGACCGGTTCCGGAGCGGAACTCGGCGCGTGCGCTTGTTTAAGTAAAGGCGTAATTACAATGTGCCATAGATGTATGAAATATACTAATAGTATTAATTTTTTTTTGTGAACTTTCTAGAATTTTTTTGAACATAAAGATATAAATAGATTGTAATTGAATATAGAGATACATAGGATTATGTGAAGACATCATACTTACAAATGCACTTATAACTAGGCCTCGCTTGCTTCATCATTATTAACGGATGCTTACGGTATTATGTACCTTAGATTCGTGTCATTGACTAGCGATAGTTCATAGCTTTAGAAAAAAATATTTTAAAATAAATCATACAATGAATCCATTTTATTTATAAACACATGATAAATTGAAGTTATTTCTAGCTTTGGGGCTGTAAATCAAGCTTGAACTCGGGAAATTGAAGATAACTTGAATCCTAGGACAATGACCAGTTACTAAAATACCTTTCAAAATCATTTATCTAGAACCTGGATCAAACAATTCATATCAAATAGCATGTTGAACTCGCATATGAATAAAATGCGCAGTAACATAACTTATTTTTTTTTTATTTATTAAAATTCACACACTCAGTCACAGTGGTGTCACATCTTTTCGAAAACATCAAATCAATTGATAATTATGTATGGACGCGCCCTGATGTGTCGCGCATTCCACAACACTAAACTGCATTCTTTTCGCCACGTATCTAATAGCCGGTCACGTACAAACATAAACACATGTCGTACAAATATACATGCAATGTGCTTGTAGTCGTCAATTTTTTTAAAAATTTTTCCCTATATCTTTTTTTATTTAGTAATATTTATCATACATGTTTTTAGATTTTGTAGTTCCACTAAAATGAAAAAACCTTTCGTAACACTTACATTTTTTTTGCAATTCGTGAACGTGGTATCACTGTTACAACTTAGTTTGCTTTCGTTATTTTTTGTGTACGATATTATTTAGGAATAAAAGTAATGCTAAATTTGAACAATATTCGAAATTATACATTTAATATTTTGGATAGTCCCAACATAGCCCGGCTAGCTCAGTCGGTAGAGCATGAGACTCTTAATCTCAGGGTCGTGGGTTCGAGCCCCACGTTGGGCGTGTTTTTTTTAATGATCTTTATTGTCATTTGTATACTTTTCTTTTTATTTATTAATATATAAGTTTTTATAATATTTTACTAATATTTTAACAATTCAATTTTTTTATTCGCATTAGAGTACCAATTAGAATAATTGTTAGTAGCCGTACAGATTAAAGAGAGTAGGTTAACCGACTTGGAATCAATTCGCAGCTCTATTAAGATTAAATATAAATTACAGACGATAATTATACGTATCTTTTACGGCATTTATACGGTGTAAACCACAGCTGAGTGCCATGTAAGAAGATTCAATAGCCTTGACCCTAGAGACTTTAGTGCCATTACTGCTTTGGTTATCTGTGAAAGTTGCAACCGGACAGGCAATGTAGGAAAGATACAAGCCACCCACGAAGCTAATGCGTACGGCGGAATGTATGAAAATATCAAGAAATTTCCATGTCATTTTTTAAATGTAACAACTCTCATTGGTTTTATCGCGAAGCTCTTGTAATAATTAAGGCCATTTTGAATAGAGATTGTTTTGTGCGCTAGAATTATATTCTGCAACGTTCTGCTTATATTTTGTTCACGATCTGAATTACATAGAATTGTTATACTTTTGTCATCATAAAAATCAGCTGGTAATAATCCTTTCGCCGATGAATATGGCCTCTTCTGATGCGCGCTACTGAGAACAATCTTTGTCAATGGTTAATTCTATAGAATTTAACCTGCGTAATTAGTGGTATTATTAATGTATTTTATTTTATACGCGATTACATTCAATGAATTGGAAATGTTAATTACTGTTAATGATTTTACTTAATTTCGCATCAGATGGTCACGTGGGAGTTGTTATAAGACATTAAGTATTTATTTTCATAATGTGACAATATGTTCTCCCCCTATTCCATGGGGGGATCTAAAGGTAAACGTAAACAAGTAAACAAGTGCACAACACTCCTCTGCCTGCCCATTCTGGCAAATGCAGGCGTGACGTTATGATATTTATTTTACTTATCATGAATACTAGTAGATTCACAACCACGGGATTTCTTTTTTGTACGTTAATTATTTATTACAGCAAGAGGCAATTAAATGCTTTAAAAGGCAGACTTCGCGAAACGTTTCACAAGGACATGAAATATTTAGAATTACGTTCAGATTGTACAATCTTAACTATTTTCCACTCGTGATTCATTTTATCTAATTTCATTGCGTTTATAAAATTTTATATTTTAACTGGTGAGACGTGGAAGAGTACTACACTCCTCTGCCTACCTCTTTGCGGATTACAGACGTGACGCGGCGTTTACTTTTTGTTAATTTTTAACAAATGCCAAAATAGTGGTAGAAATATTGTCCAATAACAAGACGAGCACTGTTCATCAAAGATACGCGCTATTCTCACGGTGTATGTAAAAACCAACTTTCCATAATAAAACTAACTACATAACGGACGAGAATATACCGTGGGAACAGTATTAATATAATAAAATAAAATTAGAAAACACTCACATATTACATCCGTTCGTTTTGTTTATAGACATAATTAATCAATTAATCAGAGTTCATTAACTTGCATATCCTGTCGTATGAAAACTAGTATTTAAATCAATATTCATTTTTTGTGTGTAATATTATTTCATTACTACCCAATTATTTCTAATGATGCAATCAATTAATTATTGTCAGTTTAATTATTGTCAACACTTTTAAAAATTTAAATGTACTGGATTCATGTTTAATAATAGGTATTAGAATTTTTATTATCTGTCGTTATACTCTGGATACGTGTCGTGATCATCCGTCAGGGTTGGTGACGCGCCTGGCAACGTGTCGCCAATCCTCTCTCGTCTTCGCCTTCTTGGTACATGATGTGGTCCATCAAGCCTTTATTTAAGTAATAATAATAGTCATACACTGTTGTTGAGTATCTCAGTATAAATTGGGCTATAAAAATTAATGTGCATTAATTTTAAAACGCATTTAAAGTTTGTTTATCAATACTGTTACATTAAAAGACACACATTGATACGTTATTTGTTTACCTGTTACGTTCTTGCTGATGCGGTAACAAAAATGACGAGACTGAACGTAAACGATTGCAATCAGCGGTGTAGTAGACGAAATTGTGTTTTTATGAAATGTGTCCATGCAGCACGATTTTTGACATGTCATGATTTTCTCCTACAATTAACGTAAACAGGTATTTATATGGTTACGTTATTGACAGACATAAAGAAAAGATATGCTATAAAACAAATATTTTACGGCGTCGGTGCCAGAGTCACAAGGGCTGAGGAGTGTGAAAAGGAGTTTGACATTTTCAATATGTAGTGTCTGTTAAGATGTGCGGTCATATTATAATTCTCAAGTCGGAAAAATTACGGATTAAACCGAGTTCAAATAAAAATAGATAATACGAATTATGTGTCAACTAGTTGATGCATTCTGATGTATATTTTAAAATGTGTAAAAATTTTCTATAACATTTAAACTAATGTGTAAAATTACTAATTGTACCAAAAAATTAAATAAGAATATTTATAACGGGATCAAATGAAATACCACAATAATATAAATGAATTTTGAGTCAAATTTGTTATCACAAAAAATATGATACTTTGCGTACATCGAACAGTATCTAATATCTACGTCACAGTACCTGCTGTTCTCTTTTTCTTAACGTGCATAGTATTAAACACTTCTAGAGTAAATTATGCAATATGTAATTGAAAGACTGCTTCCGTTTACTATTTGTTGTTGACATACTGTTTCCCGATGACCCCGTTATCGCGATATGGACTTTGTTCGTACAAAAACGTAAACATCATATACGATGAAATGTCATTTTCATAAAACACATTCACTCGTACACCACACAGAGGAACACACACTGTTTTTTACGAAGATATTAAGATCAGTTTTAACGAAACGTGCGCATCTCGTTCTTGACATTTCGTTTCCATACCGTTATTGTGATCTTGTGAGTGTATTAAAACGTCTCTAGGATTGAAATGTCGATGTTTATGCTATTCACATTTATTGCACACATAAACGTTTATTTCTAAGTAGTCGTGCAGATAATAATCAGAGTTTCTTGTGATTTCCAGATGGATAGCAGCTCCGAAGCTATGGAGCTAAGGCGGGAGCTGGATGCGGTGAAGAGCGCGCTGCAGCAGCAATCAGAATCCGTTCTTAAGCAGCGACATCAACTGGTCGAGGCCGGACAGGCGCTCGCCGCGCGTGACAAGCAAGCGGTCCAAGAAAGACGTTTGAGACAAGACCAATTATCTTTAGTTCTTCGATCGCTGGTGCTATTAGAATCACGCCTCACTAGAGAGCAGAAACAAATTCATGTGTCACTGCAACAAAAGGATAAAATTATAAAAACACAACAAGAAGAAATTATGAAACTCAAAGCAAGAAAATCGTATTGTAGCAATTGTCAACAACTACTTGGTTTCACCAGCGAGCAGACAAATATTGAGACTGATCCAGAATTTCAGAGCTTAGAAAGCACCGATTCAAGATTCCAAAATAATTTCGTAAGAAGTTGCAGTTATCGCGAAAGAAATTCTCCACCGATTTTTCAAAAGAACACAAGACTAAGTAAAAGTTTTCAGTTGCCTAAAAATGATGTTGTGTACGGTAACACAAGTTCCAGTGAAGAAGGCAATACCATTAGCACCGGTGGTAAAGGTACATTTATTAAAAATAAACAAGCTTTTGTTAGACGAGATGTGTTTAGAAGATCGAGAAAGTATTCAGGAAGAAAGAACAGTTTAAAACATCATGATAACTCACAGAAAAGTTATATCAATCAGACTAATAACAGTAGCAGCGCTGAAGAATGTATAAGTATGGGCTACCAAGTAAATCATGAAGATCCAGATACCACTGCGAATCAAATTGCCCATGACATAAGAAGGGCGTCGTTAAAAATTGATCAGCTTATAGGAGAAGCAGCCAAAAAAGAGATTGAAAGTGCTCAGAGCGATTCTGACAAAACATATTCAACTAAAATGGAAAGGCTTCATGGAATTAAAATTCATGCTTCTGACGAAATAAAAGCTAACAGACAACTATTTTTAAATAAAGTACTAAATGAAGAAAACAACGAAAATAGTGAGAAGCCATGGTATTGCAATGTCAGTGACCCAGAGCAGGATGCCGATTGTCTAGACCAAAGAATTCCGTTGAAAAATAATAAATCAAAGTCAAATGAAGACCTTCTATTAGGTGGATTTAATAGTGGTATCTTGAATGCTGAAGTAATATCAGCAAAAAATGAAATACTGTGTAACAGTATGTTGAAAAATAACAACGACAGATTCTGTTCTCGGTTTGATGAGAAGAATAATAATCAGGCAAATATAGTTCAAGCCACTTCTGATGCAAATGAAAATTGGTACGCTAGCACAAGTGATGCTGATGACAGTCCTCCTAATGAAATATATAAAAATAATCCAGTACTGGAGTGCGTCAATCAAATTCTACTACAAAATTCATTAGATGACAGCAGTAATGATAATTCTAAATCAAGTGAAGCTCCTAGCCCTAGTCCTAAATCAACGACTAAACGTGTCCAATTTTCTACATTGAACAGTATCTCCTACGAGGACAAAATACGAACAGTCAACAATAATCATACGTTGCCGAGAACGGATAAAAGAGCTAATAAAATAGTAAAGTTTAGTTTAGAAACGGCATCTGAACATAGCTATGAAGTGCCAAATACCGCTCAAGGATTTCAGTATGAAATACAGAGTATCTACAGTAATGAGTATGAACCAATTATTACGAAATCTACTGAGCAGAAACCTATGCCACTTCCGCGTATGTTACCGCCAACAGAGCCGAAAACGGTTCCTAAAATAAGAGGCTCTATAGTTAAAAACATCGCTGCTACTTTAGAAAATCGCAACTTGAATATTGCAATGGAAAATAAACAAGACAATGCTTTTGGATCAATGAAAATTTTTAACAAGAGGAAAGTACCTCGAACTCCTCCTGCACTGCCGCCTAAGCCAAAGAATCTATCAGCTAAATGGAAAGCTGAAAATGCCGTCAAACCATTGATGGAACCGTTAGACTCTGAAGCCGTTGCGGCCAATCAACGGGTTGCAGATGTTAAAATGAGAAAAGTCGGACAAGTAGCAACTGTTAAAAATGTGGAACCGGACTACTGCTCCATTTCAGAGATAAATGTTCCAGTAGTCAGCAACGGCAAGCGGGAATTGCTACTGACACAGCCAACTGTCGAAATTCACAATGAACAGTACCCCATACACGTTATCAATCAGAGGAATAACGTCGCTAAAGTCGTATCCTTACCAAGGATACAGAATAAAATCAGTGACAAAGATATCCCTAAACTTCCACAAGTCACTGAAATCATTATACCTGATGAAGACGAAAAACCAAATGAAAATCACCGTTCATTCCAACAAACAACAGATAATTATTTGGCTAATTTTAATATGCATCCTCTGCAGCCGAAGCTGGATCCTCGCGCTTCTATCCAAATGGGCAACACGGTTTCTTCTATTCTATCTGAAATCAATAGAGGCGTTAAAACAGGTAGCAAGCAGATCAATCTAACAGACTTAGACAATCAATTTAACCACGCTCCTGATAAGATACAAACTCAAGTAAATAATAAAGAACCTCGTAAAGTGGAATATTTTGACGATATAGATAAGTTTGATTTATCGCAAGATTTCGAGGAGTTTAAAATAGATGATGAACTCGGCAGCATAGTTGCAGAAGAATATCGCATAAGCTCTGGAAGCAGCGATGGTTCGACATCCGATGTTGTAACTGAACATTTACTTACCACTGTACCTGAAAAAGACGTTCAGCATAATATTGTTAATAATAAAGATAGTTTAAAAAACGATAATTTTCATGACTGCAACGATAATAACCTAAACAAAGGCTTGTCGAAAAATGCTAAGTTGTCAAATAAGCCTGATCTTCTATCGAATATAGAGAACTTAGAGACTGAATCCGTGCGTAATTCTGACATAGAGTCGAGCAATTCTTCTGGCAGTAACAGCGGTTCTTACAATACTGTGAAATGTGAACCGAGAATGATTGTTAATAATAACCTTGACACAAATGTGCCTAAAACTAAAGGGTCATTTGATTTCTTCCTGGAAACATCTGGTCTTAGCTCTAAGTCTATATTTTCGCCGAGTAGGAATTACCTGGGCTTGAGACCTCCAAGTGCCAACCACAAAAACGTGTTAAAACCTAAGGATATAAAGATGAGAGTCAAGAATCCTATCGCAACGAACAAAATCAACGAGAAACCTATGACGACTGCTATTAAATATTTTGAGCCTTACGTTTGATATAATTATTTTATATTGTATTATATAGTTTTCATCATAAAATGTTTTACTTTATTTATTGTAAAAAAAACGAACTTGCCTGCATAATATAATTAGCATATTTATGTTAATTACACAATGTAAATATTATAATTATAAAATTGTCTTTTTATTATAAAATATACACATAATAATTTTGTATTTGTTTTATTTTTGGAAAATTATTAACAATTTCATTAAACATGTACACAACAAAAATGAGTTTAAGAAGTACAAAACATAACAAAAGATTATTTTTTGTAAAATTAGAACATTAAATTTCATCATCATCAGTCTGCTTCAGTTCAATTCTGAACATAGGCGTCCCCTGAGGCGTATGCCCATGATCACCATGCTGGGCATGCGGTTGGGGATCGAAGAGGACAACTTACACTGCCTACGTTGCTGCCCATAGGAGGCCAGGGCATTTAGATTGGGCCTAGGCAGACCGCGCCATACCGCCATCTGCGCCACTTTTAGTCACCTCTTACGACACATTCAATTTAAAAATTATCAGCTGTTAATGTGTCACTTTTCTTTTGAACTTTTTTTCAATATACAACAGAGCCGTATACTTTAATTCTTTAAAACCAGTATTCTTTTTTCTTCCTGCACACGAATTAACAGTACCTGCAGACCTTCCAATAGAGTTTGAAATTATAAGATCCGTTTTTATATCATTTAAACCTTCGATAATTCCACTCTCAGATGTCCTGTAACTTGTATCGGAGGTTACTATATTATGCCCTCGAATTTTAAGTTCTTCTGTTCCTTCTTCATCTGAATCAATCAATGGCATCCTTGCCAAAGAAATATTAGTAAAAGAGTCATTTAACTTGACATTTTCCTTTCTTCTTCTCTTATCTTCTTTACGAGAATAGGGCTTTTGACGATTTCTTTTTATTGTCTTCAAGAAATGTTCAGATGAAAATGTGATTGATGGTATTTCTACAACGGCGGGTAAATGGAATGGAGATTCGTCAGAGGTATCCAAATCCACGGGCTTTCCCCACTTATGGTCTAAAGCACGAAACGCAGCAGATAGATGCAAATGTAAGTCCATTTTTAAGTAAAAATTGTTTTGTCACATACGAGGTTATTAAGATCCTGTAATGTTCTGGTCTTTCTATTTAGGGATGTTCATTTAAATGCTATGTAATTATCCCCACTCTACATATTTAATAATAATCACCCTTGTTAATAAAATGCAATAACTCATTTTAATTACTTAATGGTCATGATGATAAATTAATTAATTATAATTTGTTACCATTAATGGCCCATGAATTGGCAAATAAGAGTTATTCAAGTACTTACATTAGTAACATAGAATTTTGGTTAGCAATTTATTAAGTAAACCAAACATGGATGTCAACATAAATTTTAGTAAATTGATACCTAACAGATGTTTCTATAACTCAACCAATATCAATCAGTTATATATTAAAAGACATCACATACTCGATGAAAAATTGCAAATTTATTTCTATATACATTCTCTATAATTTCCTTATTACCCATATTTAATAGTAATTTAAACAAATTGACGAGGTAGGTATATAATAATATTTCAAAGTATCTCGTATCCAATACATTATGACATAATAAAATGTATGAATATGAATTTACAATCACTTATCATCAATACTTTAATATTTTCCCAGTTAGACGTGGACCGCTTATTGTTAGAATGAGAAGTATTAAGACCTGTCAGCTATGCTGATCAAATGCGGATTTCCGAATTTCACACGCCTTAGGGGACATTATGGAAGAATTTAATTTATGATAGAGTTCATCAGAATGTTTAACTTTACCGTTACAGCAAGTGATACTTAATCTTAAAATGCACGTCTTTTGTAAACTGATGTGTACAAGGGTTTGGAGACCCGCGGAGTACGAGGCTAGTATCTAATGCACTGCTTATTTTCGAACTCATTATATTGCAAAACCCATATCATAATCGATAGTACTCTGTATTCGTCTAGTATGATTCTAAGTTTCGTATATAATATAAGCCTTAATAAACATAAATTACACACTCACATTTGTAATCTCCGAAAAGGCAGGCAGAAGAGTGCAGTACGATGCCACATTTCACCATGTTACATACATATATGTGAGTAACAAAGATAATCGAGAGACGGCCGCGTCTCGGTAAAAGTAGCATAGATCGCCCTTCCACCAGGTGGTCTGACAACTTAAAAAACATATCTACTAGATTCTAGTAGATTCGACAGACTGAGGGTCGAGAGGATTGCCGCCGATAAGGGAAGGCCTATGTTCAGCAATGAACCTCCAAAGGCTGATGATGATGATATGTGCCACTATGGAAGAGGGGTTAACTTATTACTATAGAGTGCCCATAAATCCAAACTCTGAACCAGTAATAGAAATTACAAGTTAGAAAATCCAATAGTACCTAACCCATGTTATTGAACTCAGGATCTTTCGATTACCAGTTATGTATACAAAATTAGAACAAGGTATCTTAATAAACAAAGACGAATTAATTTATTCAATTTTTATATCATATTATACAGTAACTTCTTTACAATGTCAACTCTTGGACAATCTTACAAATTAATTTATTTGTTTAATACCTAGCTTTCTAAGCTACATTACTTTTTTTTTCTTTTTAGCTGGACCTTTTCTATTTTTGTCATCTTTCTTCAAATCTTTTTTTTGTACCTGTAAAATATAAACATTTGTTTTGTAATTATTTATGTTTAATCTTAATTAATGAGGGAATACTTTTAGTATGAATTAATAAATAGACATTTTAAAGTAAATTATGAAATGGTGGATATATATTACTTGTTTTTCACTGGGTTTAACTCATTATTGGCTATACTTTAAACACTTGTATCAACTTGATTAACATTTAAAACTGTCTAGAGTAGCTTAACTGCCTTGTTGGTTGCGTTGGTTGCAAGTGGGACAGGAGTGTCTGGGTTCAATTCCCGGGTTGGGTACTACTAAATTTTAAAGATTCGAAAAAAATAATTTTAACATCTATATGAATTTTCACTAATTTACTATAAAGATATATATTATTCATTTGTCTTGAATGCCCTATACAGTGTTACACAATTGGTTATATCAGTCCATATTTTGCTAATCATTATTGCATGCAAATTGCCAAATTACTTTGCAAATTAATCATAACCTATAGCTATACAGTACAGGAAATGAAATTCTTAACAACCAATGTTTTTTTATTATATGTATCATACCTTTCCATAACTGCTCAAGAAATGGCCAACATCATTGGCAGACCCTCTTTTCTTTTTCTTTCCTACACTTTGTAGTATACTTTTTGATATCATGAGCTGTTTTTCTTCTTCCTTCTTCTGTTTCTCTTCTTTTCTTTTTGCCATTAACTCCTTGTAATTGACATATTCTCTTTTAGGTGGCTTTGCTCCTGTAATTTTTATATTAAACAATTTATAATTTTGATACAGTTGAACACATTCTGCAACTATCAATCTTAGTTTGTTATTTTATTTTACATTTTAAGGAAAACTTACATCTAGATTGACATGTAAGTAAATATATTAAAAGTGATAAGTACTTTATGGCCAACTACAAGTTTTCACTTATACAGATTGATAATAATTTCGAATGGGAAGGAGATGTATGCATAGTACTTATAACAATGAATATAATATAGAGTTAGTCCCTGACTGGTCACCTGTTGAGATAAACTAGTTATTAAAAATGTTATTATTGCTTAAGCTGCCTGAAAGATGTATAATACAAATCAATATCAAATTGCATGGAAATCTCTTGGAAACACCTGCTTGAATAACAAAAAAAGCAATTTTGTCTATATAATGTTGTAGCACATGGTACAAGTAAGATTGGTCTTCTATGAAATGAACATAGTTTGCTTAGACCAATGCTATGCAGAATATCTGGACTATGAAGCTGACCATTGGCTACATTAACCAGATATACAAGGTCAGCTATACACCTCTCATGCAATGGTATTAAATGAAAATTTTGAGAACACTTTTTATAGTTTTGTGTGTATATTTTAGAACCGAATTGTATATAGTGGAGGCACCATTTCTGTATATGCTCAATGTGCATGATATATGTATTGTATGAAGGATTAAAAACTTGTGACACATATTCTGAGTGACTTTTGCCATAGGCACAGTATAAATTTTTTATAATGTTACTTTGATAAACATTTACATTGATAAACATTTGGTAAAAGTCAAATATTAGCTAAATAGCAGAAATACATCACTAACGAGAAGACTGCAAAATAATAGCATTACGAGCAGTCTCGAACCCGTTAACCAGAGTAAACTGCATTTTAAGTTACCAACAAGATTTTAAATACCCTTAATATCTGTGACCATCTTTAACCATTTCTTGAACACGATAACTAACCTAAACTAACAGCTAATGCGATTTTTGCTTCCTCTTTCTTAGTAGCGTCGAAACCTGACATTCCAAATCTAACTATTTCATGTCGTATTCTCTTTAGATCCAAATCTTTCTGCGAACCTAACTGCTGTTTCTGTACGGTTTTTTCCACGTTTTCAGAACTTCCTTTCTTTTTTGCTTTGTATGATTCAAATTTCACAACTTGGAAGTTACTTTCCGCGTTTTTTAACGCAAGAGCTGCTTTTGTCACAACAAGGGACATTTTTTGGTTCTTAATCATATATATTTAACAAATCTTCTGCCTCGTAAGGAAATCCTCTAGTCAAATGTATTCCGAACTAAATGTTATGTTCATTGTTCCTTAAAATCATATGTACTAATATGTAAGCAATGTATGATAAAAATGACAATTCACTGAAAATCGAGTCGTAATTACATGCAAACAACAAAATGCCACAGACAAATAAGAATATGTTATAATTATCTTACTATAAATATTATATTAACAAAGTAATTGAGCGTATTAATGAAATTTATTCAGTAATGAAATTAAACCTGCAATTATTTTATATAAATAAATAAATGTACACATTATATCAGTTACGTATACATCCTACCGAGAATAAGGAATACGGGGTGAGCTTATTGCCATACGTAAGGCATATATGCAGAATCCGAGCTACTACAAAAAAAAATATTCAGAAAAATCCCAGTCTCCTGATTTGAACCCAGGGCCTCTCGATCGGTAGTCGCGCTTATAACAAACAATACCAACGAGATAGGCATAGAGCTTATACAATGAGTAAAATGTAAAGTGGAGAAAATCAGCGGTTTACTCTCTGTATTTATATTCTTTTTATTGTATGATGCTTTATGTACGATAAATAAAATAAACTTATTTCTATTCTATTCCTTAATACGCAGTAAATTACGTATATGAATTTCCCTAAAATTACATAAATATTTAACTAAAACCGCGCACTTGCAATTTCTTCAAAAAATATAAAAACTATTATAGACGTTAAATAATCAATTTTACTGTTGTAATATACAGCGATTTCCACTTAGTGATTTACTAATAGCTTCATTCAAAGACAACAACAATGTCGCGATTTGATCTAATAGTAGATCGGATCTAAGTTGAGTTTACTTGACGTTATTTAATGTCAAATGTACAGTACGTCAATCGACGCGCTTGACGTATATGATAACGCTGCATTACTACTCTAACAGTTAACAGTGATCACCTGAAATTGAAAATGTCGCTGTTGTGTTCTCGATCTATTATTAGTACTATTTTTGTTTATTTTTTGCTTTGATATTTCTGCTTGCGTATGCAGTCACGCCTTCTCTAAAAATAATGTAACCGATATTGAGTAGTTAATTTTGGATGGCAGGTAGCTCGGCCAACTATACGAAAAATATTTTCTGCATTAACGCTCTCGTCTCCAACATTCCTGTAACATTCACTGTCGATTTATTTATTAGTTAAGTAACGATCGTCGTTTTGATCGTACTACCTCACTGTAAGCAAAGCAATAATTAATTATAATAATAATAATAAATAATGAAGAATAAATATAGGAATTCTGATTCTTGTGTGAAAGCCGGTGATTTAATTCTCACTGAAGAGCCCTTTGCATATATTCTATCTTCAAAAGAACAAGGGGTCAGGTGTGATAACTGCTTGGAAAGGTAAGAAATTTTACCAAGATATTTATTGCACTAAAGATGTTTTAAATTACCGATATTTATTATTATTTTTAGTTAGAACTGGAATTCTCATTGCGAACAGATTTCTTTGACTAATTCAATGATAAATATACCTATTTGTTATAAGATCAATACAATGTTTTTAAATATCTCTGGTACCTGATTGAGTAGCTCATAAAATAGTGATTCTGTGTATGATAAATTGCATTATTATGCAACATCTCAAAATGAAACATCACACCCGTATCCCCCCAAAGAGTAGACTGAGGAATGTAGTACACTTCCATGTTCAATTATCATCTCATATCCAAGGCAATCAACATGTAAAATTTGGCAAATCTGCTTTAAATAATGTGAAATGGTACTGTATTTCACTATATACTATGGTCAAATGAGATATACAAATCCTATTAATCATACATATACCTAGTTCTTGTTTAGTAATTCCTACCTTATCCAAGTAACATATATATGTACATATTTAATACACACATTAACACTAGAATAAATGGCTAGTGTTCAATGTAAAGTTTTTTTCTGAACCTTCTATCGTTCCACTGTTGGAACATGGGTTTCCTTTCAGAATGAGGGGATTAAGGTCATAGTTTGTCATGCTGGCCAAGTGTAAGTTGGCAGTCTTCACACAGCTTAGATAACAATTGTTTTTTGAGAACTCTTATGTTTGCAGGTTTGTCATGATGTTTTTCTTTACCACTATAGCAAGTGATATTTAATTTTAAAAAACACATTTAGAAAGAGGTACACACTAGGATTTGGTCCCAGACTCCCAAAGTGACAGGTCAAATTTCAAACCATCAATGGCTATCACCATGTAAAGTATCATCGTAATATTATTTTGTGCATGTTTCACCTAAATAAATATTCATGATAAAGCCAGCCTCGGATATATGGGGAGGGTGAACCAGGGCCTATGCACTGAGTAGCAAGTTCAGACGTGGCCACATTCACACTTTACAGACGAATGGACAACTCATCATCGACCTAACATTGACCCCAGAATAAATAATAATATAAAATATATATCCTACACATTCATGTCCTTTCTTCCTTTTCAAAGTTTCTAAAACCAGTTTGTATATAGTTAATTACCTAGAATATACTAAGGCTTAAAATATTAGGTAACATGCAATCTTAAATATGAAAGAGGGCAGTAAAATTTGTTTATTATATTTTTTTTATTATGTTCTGCTCAGACTACATTAGCACAGATTAATTGATTGCATATACAGAATAGCAGTTTTAAAGAGGCAATGATAACATCATGAGTATTGATGGGTGAAGAAATTACAATAGACGATGTGTTGATACTTTCAGGTGCAAGGTGTTGAAATGCTCTGGATGTCAGTTTGTGCACTATTGTGGTCGTGTGTGCCAGAAAGAAGCGTGGAGTGATCACAAGGTATCTCAATGTTATTAAATGATATTTCATGAGGTAGATTTTATTTAATGGGACATCGGGATTTGTTTTGTTTTTTATGTACAATACTGTCAATGTGGAAATATGTTCATCTCTGACATTTTTACATAACCATTTCAATAAATAGTGAAGTTTTTGCATCATAAACAACAATTTCTGCATAACAAACAAACATATAAATAGATATGACATAAAACAGCAAGAAAGAATTCCTTATTTAATGATATGTGGAGGTGTGTAATGCAGTTTATCGTATTGAAGGAAAGCAAAAATGAAATAAATCTATACCAGTATATGCATAGCCTTCTATTCTTGTATCATAAATATCATTGATGTCGAAATGTGCTAAGATTGTACGTAACATGCTCTTACGTATAAAGTTATTCAGCGGATTTGTTGCTTATCGTTTACAAATGCGATTTTCATCATGATTAATGGTCCAGAAACACCAGACGCACATTTCATGGCTACTTGCCATTTGCCACTCGATTCTGACGTAACCTAGTTTTCTGCAGAACTAGTGCACATTTGAATTATGGATGCTGACACCAGAAATAAACTGATGTTAATGTTAGTACCATTCGCTCTTGCGAGAGTTCTAGAATAACATTTGAAATATAATTACATTAATGTAATACTTCAACTATATTATACATAAATATGAAATACGATTTAGTTTAAGTACATGAGTGTCCCCAATGATAAGAAAGGTTAAAATTATAGTATACCACACTGGCCCAGTGCGGGTTAATGCAACATGTACAGAACATTATAGAGAATTAAAGTGAGAATAAAAATTCTACATTACATTTCCAGTGGGAATGTGCAAATCTCAAAAGAGTTGCGCCAAAAGTCATTCCCGATGGCGCGCGGATGCTCGCGAGAATAATCAATCGACTGCACCGCGGCGATGGCCATTCTTACAAGGCATACTATTCAGCCACGTCCTTCAGAATGTGGAAGGATCTTATGTCACGTAAGTATAAGTATATTACTGTCACAAACGATAAAATTAAACAAAGTAAATAAAACAGTATAACCGAAGCTTTAACACCTTATAATAAGCCAATGTAGTTTCAGCTATGTTAACCTTTAACTTTGTTAATCTCTTTTTAACAACTTATAACATTAACATTCAGT
Organism: Jemadia suekentonmiller; assembly: GCA_018245575.1. Lineage (NCBI taxonomy): Eukaryota > Metazoa > Arthropoda > Insecta > Lepidoptera > Hesperiidae > Jemadia > Jemadia suekentonmiller. Next base: position 3,942 of record DWDU01000303.1, on the reverse strand, counting down.
GTTAGCTCTATCTTGGAAGTAGAGAAAATCTCTGTTGCTTTATTATTGGCGATTCGCTTGAACACGTGAGCATACTAGTGAGCTCATGTGATTGAATACATGCATTATACATGTAAGATTCGTGATACACCTCGTGATGTTCGATGCGCCTTAGAATACTTCCGAACGAAAGTTTTCGTTGCATTTATAATAAGTAATAATAAAATGTTAAAAATTAAATCATTTTATGTACTACTCAGGGCCGGTATAATGTTCCATGTAATTTATAAATAATTTTTCATGTGTTTGATATTTAAGTTTGAATTCACAAATAAAATTTTCTGCAGATTACTCAGACTTTAAAGCAGATAAAAAGAAGATGGACCACTTTTCAACACTGTGTGTGGTGCTGTTTGAATTTCTTAAAGACATGTCATTGCCAAACACTGTTGATCTTATGGGACTGTATGGAAGGGTAGGTAAATAAATCGACTTTATTACTGTACCAATAGTATCGCACATTCGGTTTTAAATGTTACCCTACCTTTTTCTTAATTTCGATGATATATTATATTTAATTTATAGTAAAAATCCATTATTTTTTATTTTATTTTTATATCTTGGGACATCGCCAAACACGCCTAAGCGTCAAGAGAGCTTGTGTTGTGGTAACCAGACGGCTGATAAACTACATATATACATAAAAATATATACTTAAATAGATATTTTTATTACACCCAGGCAGAACAAATACTTGCGCTCATCACGCAAATATTTATTTTGAGTGGGTATCGTACCCACGACCCCCGGCGCATCAGTCAGGTTCGCTAACCATTGCACCAACGGGCCAGTCATTATACATACATAATATACTTAGACGGGCAACAATATAAACGAATGAGTGAGTAAGACAATGTTATACAAAAGAATGAATGAGATAGGTGAACCATGATACAAAAGGGACCAAATATGAAATATATAATAATTATTTACTCATACAACCAACATGACCGACAAGGCAGTCAATAATAATGTGTTTAATATAATTTTCCAGATGGTAATCAACAGCTTCACAATCTTGGACATGGATATGAACTCTATTGGATCTGGCATATACTTGGCTGCCTCTATCATTGATCATAGCTGTGAGCCCAACGCAGTGGCCACCTTTGATGGGAAAACAATCAGCATCAGAGCTATCAAAGACATGCCTTGTTTGGATTGGAGAAATGTAAGTGTGGAAGTTGGAGCTTCATGAAATTTATTCTATAATAAATGCAGTATATTAATTAGTGGAGATAATCACTTACATTGGTCAACCTTCACTTAGGTGTTAAGTTGCAACAAACCATAGACAATTATTACTTTTCTTAAAATGTATGTCTGCCTGAATGCTTCCAATTAAAATTCCTCATGTTTTAGTACACATCAGAGCTTAGTACCAGGAACAACTATGCAATATAATTTAATTGCAATTCAATATTATGCAATGTTTAAGAATGAGTTCATTTCTGGGCCAAGTACAATTTGATTAAAGCATTTATCAACAATACATAAAACTAGATGGTGCCTTTTTTGGCTTAATTTAATATTTAAAATAGTAAAAATATTTTTCTTTTCCCATTTTCCAGATACGGATTTCTTATATAGACCTGATGAAAACACCATACGAGAGACAGATGGAGTTGCAGGAGAACTATTACTTCCTTTGCCAGTGTGACAGGTGCATGGGTAAATGCTTTAGATGTGCATACTAATAGTTTGGTTACTCTGTAGACAATGTCAGTTATGTATTTTTATTTAAATAGATCACTCTTGAACTCTTCACACATAGCCATCTAATCTAAAGTAGGCAAGCCTGTGCTATGGTAACTAAACAGCTGACAAAAATGCAATATAGAGATGAATTTTTAAATTTATTTTTCAACACCCAGACAGAAATACTTGTGCTGGTTACACAAATATTTGTGTCAGTTTCACTGACCATTGGAAAAACAGAGTGACATGAAAGGGGGTTCCTTTCATGTTACTCTCATTCACTTTACCCTTTGCTAGTAATTATGCAACCCCAACGCACATGAAAAGTGTATTATTGTTTTATAAAATAAAGTGATCCGCGATTAATTGATAGAGATTGATTTGGCGCGTATTCTAACATGATTTCGATACTGACGGTTTTTGATTAGTTTTTTAGACTTAGGAATAGCTAATAAAATATTTGCATTATACCTATGTTGAAAAAATTCACACAAAATTCTTAAGGCAACAGTCATTCAACTTATGTGACTCAAATGTTATTTCTTAAAAATTTTCTGAAAAAGAAATCTCACCATAGCATTTAATATATCATGAAATTTCTCCCAAAGTATCACAAGTGTGTTTGCAGGCTTTAAACATTTTTTTTATATAATTTTCAATGGTTAAACATAATGTAACAATAATTTGTATTTTGCTATTTTCTGTATGCCTCTAAGTTTTTGTGACTGTTCTGTGAAGCGCATGAATTCTTATATAACAGAACTAAAAGTTTTAACAGTTATGCAGTACTTTAACATTAAATTGTTTCCAGATGAAATAGCATTGAAACACCTACACGCTGCTCAGTGCTTGAACAGACAATGCGACAACCCTATAAATATCAAATGGAAGGAAAATTGTACATTAGTAAAGAGACTGGAAAATTCTAAAATTGAAGAAATAAAGAATGATCATCACTGTAATGGTTTAGAAGACTTGAATAATCTTGTAGATGACTCGAAACACTGTAACATGTGTGGTACAAAGTATGTGGAGAAACACATTGAGATTTTTATTAAAGCCATGGAATTTACAGAGTTGCATTTACAAAACATGAAGGGTACGTCTGTCGCATGTATCCTTTTTTTATATTTCTTGAGTTATTGGGGTCAAGTCTATATTTATATTTTTAATATTAAATTTGTTTTTATATCACAACTGATATATTATAAATTCTTGGTACAATAACTGTATTTGTCCACTTACCTATATGGTGTATCTAATACTATTTTCCTATTAAAGTCGATATTATCTACTTTTGCAGTTTTATCATAGATATTACATATTAGTATGTATTTTACGTATAACTTATTCATACATCTACCAATCTTATATAATGCATTCTAAAACTCTCCAATCAATAAATGATTCCATTGATTATATTTTGAGCCTGAATATCAACATCCAAAATATGTTTAGTATTAAAAATTATTTGAAGTCTGTTTTGAATTTTAAAAAAATCCTCTCTTTGTGACTACCTTAACCAATGAATATATCTTTATAATCACAATACAGATGTTGATGTCTGCAAATATTGCCTTGAAAAGCAGGAGGGGGTACTTCATCCCTTGAATGTGATGCATGCACAGACCTTGGACCACGCGTTCGACGCTCTTATTCAAGTCCAACTGTGGGAGCAAGCTTGTATTTACGCTGAGAAACTTATACCTTGTTTCAAGTAAGTAATGTAATCATTTCATCAAATCATTAGTAGACCATCGCCAAACAGTCTCACGTTATAGTTAGAAGAGGCCTTGAATATAAAAAAACACATAAACACATTTACACACACAAAAAACAAAAATACATTTAGTTCTAAACTGACCAATCAATCACTTGATGGTATCGCCACTGCCTATGAAAAATTATAAAACATGATTGACGATTTGTCTACGCATTACTGCCTCACACATATTTTTGGCTTTTTCTTTGATACACCCTGTCATAGAACTCAGAGACTACCTCCAAGGAAAGCTTATTCGTAAGTATAAAGCACATTACTGGTGTTTAACCTTCTAACAGGATTCATTCATTTAAATTTTCTAATAGTGGCTCTGAGTCTGGATTTGTGCTTGGTGCATAGCAATACGCTCACCACCTATTCCATAGTGGGACGTAAACGTAACTGATGAAACGTGGAAGTGTACTACACTCCTCTGCCTACCT